>JAQJVL010002803.1:0-80880 GCA_035578905.1 Stictocephala bisonia | reverse complement strand
GTCAAGTAGTATTGTTGGAGATACAAAACTGATTATAAATAAATTGGGGATGGTAAAACTGCAGAGTGTACAGAACAGCCCTTTGCAAGATTGCCCCGTGGTGTACAATTGCTATACAATTGCTCTTTTCTGTATAGTAAAAAGTTTCATAGCATGCGGGGAAGGAAGAAAAGCAACAACGAGAAGCAATCAGTAGTCCTTCACTCAACACAGGCTATAGAGTTCTGTTTGTTTAACGCAGCAAGCTACTTAACTCCTCTCTTTACCAGAACCACAACAGTTGTCCATCTAGTGAGACTTCTAAATAGGCCTTAAAGTTAATTTCTTCAATTTCAAATTCATCACATTATAAAATAAGGTTGTTAGCATATTTGTTTTTTGTTTAGAACCCATTGTTTTTTAAAACACATATAATATTATATCTTCTAATTGTGAACAACTCACCAAAATCGATAGGAAGTTCTGAACTGCATACAACTTGTGGATTAGCAAAAAACTTAAACAAAACTCACACAAATAATTCTTTCAGTCTTATAACTTATTCCTAAACTCTCTTTAAGAAAATATATGTCAGATCGATACTCCAGGAATGAATAAACAGTAATATCTTATCATAAGTTAATTTAAAAATTTGATCATTTAGCTGGTCGAAGTTGTATTTCTTTATAACTGTCACTTATTCTGCAACTTAATTGTTCTCTGCTTTCCGTTAGTAACAGAATGCATACTTAACAGATAAAGCCATGTTAAGATCGTTAACAAAGATTTTTTCCCCTAGTACAGTTTTAAAACTTTGAAATAATCAAATAAGTAAGTTTTAAATTTGCATATTTCATTAATTTCTAAAATGTTATTTTGCATAACAACGACAAACAAGGACCGAGTTGGTATGTGTATGAGATAAGTGGCAAATGACATTGTTATTTTCACAATCTGATAAGGTTTAGAAATTCATGGTACTGTTACAAGATTTCCATTTTTCAAATTCAATTAATATCATTACAGATAAGTGAGCAATAAAGTTACATGAGTAAGTACAGCGGAGAAAACAGTTTGGGTTTCCAAGCAGTAATGGATTTTACTGGTAATTCTAGTAGATATAAGTGAGACTAACAATAATGACAGTTCATGTACTTGTTACGTTAATTTTTATTATTGTTACTTTTGTTAAAAACAGTTTTCAAATTAAAATTATTTACAAATGCTATTGTTAGTTAAGGAGATAAATAATATTACGAAACTAATTCTTTTCTATGGGTTTGTAATAAAATATAAAATTAGTTAAAAAATGGTCTTTTAACATTGTTTATTGTACTATTACAAATTTCAACTAACTCGTTTGTATTTACTCATTTTAGAGCTGGAATCTGTTGACTCGCACCAACCGATCTTATGAATTCATCAGCTGGAAACTCACATTCATTTGGTTCATCGGCTTCATTATAAGATACTGTTTCCTGCTTCCCACCAGAATCATTATTTGCTTTCTTGGGGTGAGAATTATTGAAATTACAGTATTTATTTGCTTTAAATTAGGTATTTGCATTATGTAATAAACATTGTTTGCCTAATATGAATTATAAGAAATTAAATATTACTTTATATTGCAACTGCTAATTCACAAAATTCTAAAGAACTTAAAAAATAATATTGTTTTGGTTATTACTTGGAATAATTGTAATTTGTGGTAAGGATGCTAAATAATAACATCTTAGTAGTTAGGTGTAAAAAAAGGCGTAGTAGTCATAACCCTACCATTTTTGTAACATACAAAAGACATATTTCATAGTATAGCAGTTACTTATTAGAAGAATGTTTGTAGTTAAATGTTAAGAAGATTATAATGCAAATTTACCTTAAATTCATGTTCATACATGAAAATCAAGAACACCACTTGAATTTACTTGGACAATTTTAAATGCACATGAAAAATAAATACATTACTGTACAGTAGTAGACCTGAAGCACTGAACCAGATACAACAATACATAATTGACAAATTTCTAAATGTGTAAGTCTGATGTTGTAATTAACCTTGTTTTAAGCTAGTTTTAGTATTTTTTAACACAATTAAATTGTACCAATTTGTATGGTTTTCAATAAAGATTTTATGATAATGCGTCATATTCATTTAACAGAGTAAAGAGCGTAAAAAATGGTCAGTGCGCTGACCATGTCGTATTAGTTGAATTTTCTTGACATGTAATAGATATATCATTCAATATCACAGTTGGTTCAATGTAGGTAGTGGAGGACGCTGTGAGAGGATCACACGACAGTTCTAACTGTATGTTAGGAAGCTACTTTTATAGAAGTGAGTGCCGATAAGGCAGTTTCAGTAGAGTGGAACCTGTCACGAGCCTGTGTGTGAGACTATCACTCACAGTTTAATGTTGGTAATGTGGACAGATTAGACCAGATATAACTATCAGCAAAAAAATATTCCATATATTTTTGGAAAAGAAAAAAAAGAAAACACTTCCATATATTTTGCCAGTGGTTCTCTTATTGATTTTAAAAAGAATCATAAAACCTTGTTACTGACCATGAATTACTTCAGTTACTGAACTATGTTGGTAATTTACTAGTTCTATAGCTAAAATTTAACAAAACCTGAAGTGGTTTGAAAACAATCATATGAAATAATTGTTAACTGTTTGTAGATATTATGGCTGACCCTATGCACGGCTGTGGTTGGATACTTTCCTGAAGGACCCTTCAAACGATGGCTCAACTACTATGTATCCATCTTTTGCATGGAGGTTCTATCATCTGCTTTGTCAGCAGTTATCACCTATCATAACTCAGAGAATCGACCTAAAACAGGTATCTGCGTGGCTAACCACACTTCGCCCATCGATGGTCTCGTCCTCATGTGTGATAACTGTTACTCCTTGGTAAATGAGGTTTATAGTAGAATCTATCACCTTTGATGTTGTAAAATTTTATGTTGTACTCTTGTTGTATTTTTGTGGACTGACAAAAATGTGAAAATGAATTTAACCTAAAGGGTGATTATTAATCTTTTTTCATATTTACATTCCAACAGCAAATGGAGATAATATGACATAAATCTAGATCAATACATATGTGCAATCAACTTTAAATTGAACAAACCCCAACCAATGAAAAGTGTGCATCAAATAAATATAAATATCCAATATAGGATTGTTAAAAAAAACTTTCTTGTGTGTAACACATTATATATATAACAGTAATAACGTCATCAAATAATATACATAACATGCTAACAAAACAAATTGCCATTGACGTGGACACAACTAGAGAAGTCTCCCAGTGTCAATGTGGGATGTTTTGCAGCATTTGTGTGTTTTGGAAGGGGAATAATTGAGTTTCAGACACTGCTGAAAAACAAACTAATACTTTGTTGGTCGGATTCCATGTTAAACTGCCGGTCCCTTAGTTGTTATTTTTTTGGGCTGTTAATAGTTGGCTCTTTCTAAGTAAAGTGATCTCAGTTAGTAACAATGACTACACTCATTCATCTACACTATTTGCCAATCATACTCTCCCATATCTTGATGATCAGCGTCTTATTAAAATAAAATCCCACTAACTCAACACCTGAAAACTCAACAGTCTGGTTAACTCGATAATCAATGGATGACGGGGATGCAAGTCAAGCTGACTGTAGATAATGTTTATTTAATCTTCAAAGAATACACAAGAATAGATTATGTATCAATTTCATTGAAGGAACATGACGTTATTTGCAACACAAGTCAATGCAACACGTTATTTGCAACATAATCGTCTGAAATGGATATTTTATTCCACTGGCAACTCCATGACAAAGCAGCCAGGTGCTGTATTAAGAAAAGCAAGCTTCAATGAAACAATGTTTCATCATATTTAGCCGTACTGTACTTGTTGAATATTGAAGATTTCTTTGCTACTACAATAAACAAAATCTGTTTGGCTAGAAATAAACTGGATTAGTATTGCCGTAGCCACAGAATGACTGCAATAAGGCTGAATATCGTACGGCTGGTCACGTGACTCCCTCTCCACCCACTTCTTGAGTTTCGTCTCTTTCCCACACTCATTCCGCCTGTGACGTCAGTTATAAGCATGAATGAGTTTTGTCTCTGCATCCGGTAAATGTTGAGTGTCCAGAAAAAAAAAATATAAACATTAAATTTATTTACAAACTAGGAAAATCTGCAAGTGAAACATTTTTAATGTAACAACAAGTGCTGTAATGTCATATCCCCTGCTTCTCCATGGCAAAAAAAGCACGAATGACAAAGTCAAGATTCAAGGCCATAATGATTGTGTTATTTTATATCAAAGGCATTGTGCACATTGTTTGGGTATCAGAGGGGCAAACAATCAACCAAAATTACTACATTAGCGTCTATCTACCTTACGTGAGCGAGTACGGAGAAATCGGATTGATTTTTGGAAAAATAAGTCATGGATCCTCCACCAGGACAATGCCCCGGCTCACAACGCTTTGTCAGTGAAGACGTTTTTGGCAAACCACAACATTCCAGTGTTAGACATTCCACCATACTCACCTGACTTGGCCCCCTGTGATTTTTTTTGGTTTCTTAAGTTAAGTCGGTATTGAAAAGAACGAGATTTGAGACTGTTGAAGCAGTAAAAGAAAAAGTGACAGAAGTCATGAACGGGCTTACAGAAAATGATCTCCAGCAGTGCTGCACTCAGTGGAAAACTCGCACGGAGCGATGTAGAGAATGAGAAGGGGAGTCCATAGTAGGAGATAACATCAAAATGTAAATATTTGTAAGTAAATTTTATTTTCAGCCTCAGTCCAGTTTTTTTCTAGCCACACCTTGTATATAAAACCCATTAAAAATGTCAATATTGTCAACAAACCCCCAAATCGACAACCTCTACGATCACAAAATGTCAAGTTAGTGAGGGTTTACTGTAAAAAAAAGAAGGAAGTACGGGACAGAAAAATATTTACAAAAAATACAGACTTATTTACTATTTAAAAAAATTAAATTTGCTTAAGACTGAAAGCTTGTGGCAAAACAGATGTAATGATTATAATATTTAAAATAATGTTATATAAATATGGTATTTTAGAATATGTTAAGTGGCACTTGGTTAAAATTAGTATATTTATTCATTAGGAGAGATAGGATCAGCAAACTTACCTACGAAAGCAAGCCCATTAACACTACATTAGTAGTAAAAAAACACAAAAGAATCACATGTACAATAAGTTTAAGTGCCACTGGCACTTTCGTTGAGAGAGAGAGAGAGAGAGAGCGTGCGAGCGAGCGCACGCCACTTGTCTTCTTAGGTAAGTTTGCTGATGTCCTATCTCTCCTAATAAACATAAATATGATATTGATAATCTGAGAATACTCCCACAAGGAGCATATGTTCTAAATGGACTTATTAATTAAACTATTACTAGTCCATAACAAAGACTAAATTTGCTTGTTCATAATTTTTCCTGACATGGATCTGCTTCGAAGTAGAATTTAAACAAAAATAGAAATAAAAAAACCTAACCTCTTGTTGTTCCGTCACAGATTGGCCAGCGTCATGGTGGCTTACTTGGGATACTACAACGAGCACTGGCCCGAGCATCTCCACACATCTGGTTTGAACGAGGAGAAGTGAAGGACCGGGAGTCTGTCACTCAAAGGTGAGTCACATGAAATGAACAACAATGGGAGATTTACTGGGAGACCCTTTACTTTCTACCTGATATAAATAATTATATCATGTCAATACAATCACTAGTTTTTTGTGTGGAGAAGTTGGCATTTTTTTTACGGTATGTTAATTTGAAAAAAAAAAGAAAACAAAAACTGTAACATCCTGTAACTGTGATAAGTGATCCTAGGTAGATGAGGTTGTTTTGATCTAAGGTAGCTACAGTCGATTTTTTGTGAATCAGATAACTGTCTTAAGCTGAATATAAGGATAAAGTTTAATATGTTTAAGTGCTTACCAATAAGCCAGCATTTTGAAGGAAGTGTTCAAAGAAACAATTTCACAAAATTTTAATTAGCAAAAGAAAATTTTGTGAAATTGTTTCTTTGAACACTTCCTTCAAAGAATTGCAAAAGAAATTATGAAGAACAGAATTTTCCTCTTTTTGTACTAATTATAACATTAGGAGAATTAGTACATTAAGAGAGATAGGACATCATTATATTAACCCAAGAAGGCAAGTTAGTGTTTCTGTTTAGAGTGCAGCTCCTGTCAAGAAACCAAAGTATAATCCTAGATAGTTATTATTGAGGCACAGAACTCTTCACCATTCAGCGGCATTATGAAGGAGGTTTCAAAATCACAAAACTCACCTAGATATCTATCTCTTAGATTAATCTCTCAATATTAATTTTCCTCAAACTTTATCTTCTTTAGCTATGCATACTGCATATGCTAAGTACAACATTGTTTGACCTGTGGAATGCAATGTTTGCAGGTTACGGCAGCACGTATCTGACCCTAACAACCCCCCCATCCTCATCTTCCCCGAAGGAACCTGTATCAATAACACCTCTGTTATGCAGTTCAAGAAAGGCAGCTTTGAGGTTGGAGGAGTCATTTATCCAGTTGCCATCAAAGTAAGACTTAAAACTATTTTATTTGTCAATTGCTTTTTTAGCCATATATTAGAGAAAAATATTTCAAATTCTGTGTTCTACCTTAGCACATTGATTGCTAAAGGAAATACATATATATTAACAAATAATAAGGTTAACGTACCTTTTGTCGTCTTCAGCTACAAAATCTTCTTAATTGGATTACCGGTTTCAGAGTAAAAACTCCATGTTCACATCCATTGTACGTTGTCAAAAGTCACATCAAAATATTATACAAAAATTAAAGATTTACAAAAAATAATAAAACATATGATAACATTGCCGGTTGGTATGATGGTTAGATCCGGATTGAGCGTGCAGCTGGAACGATGTTATCCAATGGTTACTTGACTTTGAATAATTTTATATCTATCTGGCCGTCTGTCTTCTTTCATCGGTTGATGCAAATTTGTAATCCGATCAAATAAAATATTTGTAGAGAATTTTGATTTTTCATTAAGCACAGTATTTGGGTTACTTTTTATGGCCTTATATATTTCATAATTTTCAAGAGTATTCATTGTCGCTCCTTTATTACATTTATGGAGAATATCTAGGTTGGTGTGAATGTCCTTAATGTTATGATTGTTGTTAACTAAATGTTCAGCAAAACGAGAAGTTTGAGGCTTATTAACGTTCTTGGGTAGGTGTTCATTGAAACGCTTTGTGAAAGAACGGCCTGTTTGTCCTATATAAATATTCGGACAATCTGAACATTTGATTTTATATAAGCCAGTGGTATCTAAGGCAGTAGGATTTGGTTTATTTCGGATATTTAATAGTTTTCCAATTTTATTAGATGTTTTACAAGATAAAGTGACATTTTCTTTTTTTAGTTGTGATTTCAGAGTGAAATATAAATTTTCTCCATATTCTATTGATGTGTACTTTTTCTTGGGTTTTTCTGAAGGAGCGAGAACTTTTTTATTTTTAAATTTACTAACTAGGTCATCAACCATTTTTATGTTATAACCATTATGCACCGCTATGTATTTTATAATATTTAACTCTTTGGCATAATCGTCTGTGGTAAGTGGAACTTTCAATAATCTGTAAACCATACTTCTGTATGCTGATAATTTATGTGAATAAGGATAGTATGACGAGGCATGGATTGTATGGTCGGTGGTTGTTGGCTTTCTGTATATGGAGTATGTAATGGCTTTATTGTGTTTCTTTAAGGTAAGGTCAAGGAAGTTTAAACTATTGTTATCTTCAGTTTCAATGGTGAATTTTAAGTTTTGGGAAAAGTCATTAAGATATTTATTGAATAAGTCTAGTTGCCTTTTATTTCCTTTAAAAATGACTATTGTATCATCTACATATCGGCGGTAAAGTGAAATATTATTCAAAAATTTGTTAGTCTCAGAAAAAATATGTTTATTCTCAAAGTCGTTCAGATATATTTCAGATAAGATACTTGAGAGAGGGGATCCCATATATTGCCCCGAAGCTAACATTAAAGTAATATGATAAATTTTCTTATGACATTAGAAGACTGTTTATGACCAAAAAAATATGTCTGTCTTCCAAAATGGCTCCATAGGCTGTCCACCCGCGGGGTCAATACGTTACATCGGTTTTGTCACACACTCTGTGTTTATAACGTCCGAAATTGCACCAAATACATGTAAAAACACATGAAACTCCGTTTTTTGTTAATTGTTACAGTATATAAAATATTGATTTTTTATAAACGTTGTTTAGAATGGCTGAGGCTTTACTGCTGGTCTTTGTAGAACTTTTCAAATATAATATAAAATATAAAACAATAATATGAATTTACAAGAACAAAATAATATTTATAACACAATAATATAACTGTCAGGCATGTAAACCAACTTAAAAGTCAATGAACACAGTTTGCACAGGCCGAAAATGGGGAAATCAGAAACAAACTACTCGTCCAAGGTCGAGTTTGATCAACACAACACGCTCACCGAATATGAAGTCGGCCGGCCCAATGCTGAGCTCACACTGAGCAATAGATCAGTCCATGCTTATCGTTCATCTCACTATTGCTTATTCAATCACTATATCATACTACTACGAGCACATACAGCCTTTTGAATTTCACACCTATATTATTGTTTTTTAATTTTGCCCTATGCCACAGCTAATTAATTATCAAATAGAGTTAATTTTTGCCTAATGCAGATGCTTTCCAACGTAATCTGTTGATACCCTCTTCTACTGCTTCAATGAGTTTGCCAGTTATTTTCCTAGCAAAACCTTTTCAGGTCTATCTAACCAAATCCTACCCTATGGTTTTCTAGAAAAAGCTCATTTGAAACACACCCAGATTCAGCCCCACTCACACCAGAAGAAATCACTAGACACATTCATAGACTCAAAAACAACAGAACAACTACTGGTGATAAATTCATCGCAGAATAATCTAAAGTAAAGGAACAAACTCACTTCAAGAACACGCACTTATTATACAAAATATTTGGAGAACAGAAAAAATAATTTAAGACTGGAAATGTGCATATATACATACACTGCATTAAAAGGGAGACAGAACATATATAAATAACTATTAACACGTTCACGACGTTGTAGAATTCCTAATACTTTCAATATGACATCCATTTGCCTACAAACTTAAATCAAATTGTTATTTTTTTCTTTTTTTTACATAATTTACTACTATATGAACATTAAATAATAGCAATTAACAAAAATAAAGCTTATTTTAACCTGTTAACGAGTGAAGCAAAATGATCCCAAACGAGTACGGACGTCTTTGGACGTCTGTGCCCAAATGAGTATGGTCGTCTTTAGACGTCCCTAATATTTATTTTAAATTTCAGCTATAATTAAATGTCGATGTAAGTGTATGAACTTCCATATGATACCCGCATCCTATTGGCCACCAATGGGACTACAGCTGTACTTTAGTCAGCTGATAGATGACGCTTCAATGCCAGCTGTAGTGTTTCCCTCGCATTTTCGTTGCGCGCCAAATCTGTTTCTCCTCGTGTCTAACCTTATTGCGTTCTGCTATATTTACGTTTCGTTCATCTATAGTAGGCCTAATTACATTTGGTATTTTGCCAATGTGATATTTTGTTTATTGTATTTTGTTACAAAGTAGTTGTATTTAGTTATTTTCAGCGTTGTACAGTAAAATAGGCCTGTATATTTTCTTTTCCGTGTTGTATTGTATATATGTTAAAAAGTTTGTCAGTGTTGTACAGTAATTAGTTAATTTTATTCATCAGTGACTTATTTATTACAACGGACTCTAACAAGCGATATTTAGATCGAAGTGATGATGTTGCACGCCCGGTGAGTGGTGACAAACAGGCCGCCATTTCATGTGACCACTCCCAATGAGAGAGGGTGGAGCCAAAAGAAAACAACGGAAGTGTTTTGTATGCACTCATACACGGAGGGCTTCACAGCGGAAAGACACGGCCTATGAGTGCTCCAAATGTGAAGTTGCACTTTGCATTTACCCATGTTTTGAACAATTTCACACAATGGAAAAATTTTAATTTTGCTAATTATAATCACAGTTTCCACCATTTTGATTTGTAAATATTACCATATTGTATCTTAAACTACTATTTTTAATAAAGTATAACAGTTTATTAATAATTTTAGAATTTTTTTTTCGTACTCCCTGGGGTCACTCTAATGGTAAATGCTGCACTCACTAACAGTATGGAAATATGGACGACTTAAGACGTCCGCACTCCTCAACAGGTTAAAAGTTATGTGTTATATTTGTTGTGTACCCCAGCGGGGGCGCAATGCACCTATTTGTTGCAATACATTCCTTGGACGCGTTGTGCTCCCACCCGGGTACACAAGTTTCTCCTATGTGCCTGCTCACAGACAGAATGCTATGCATGAAACACTAACATCAGCAGATATTTCATTTTCTTTTACTAGCAGCTGATTGCACCTGTACTACGTCACCTGTAGCACTTCCCACTATTACGCTCAGTCCGCGCCACTTTTTGTTTTAAATAGAGTAAAATAAATAATACCGTTGACATCGTAAGGTGCCGTCGCTTTATTTTGTAGTCCTCAGAATAGCCGCACTTAAATTAGACACCTAAGCAACAATGAATGAATATGTATCCCACCGGGTAGAAGATGCACTATAGTAATAGACGGTCATTTTAAAAGTGCTCATGTACCCGAAGGGGCACATGATGTTGTGAACATGTTAAAGCATTCGCAAGGTATAAGTAACCAAACAAATTTCATCCATGTGGCTACATAAGGCATTCCCAAGCTATAAGTAACCACAAGATCTCATCCATGTGGCTACATTAAGGCATTCCTATGCTATAAATAACTAACAAGATCTCATCCATGTGGCTACATTAAGGCATTCCCAAGCTATAAGTAACCAACAAGATCTCATCCATATGGCTACATTAAGGCATTCCCAAGCTATAAGTAACCAACAAGATCTCATCCATGTGGCTAAATTAAGGCATTCCCAAGCTATAAGTAACCAACAAGATCTCATCCATGTGGCTACATTAAGGCATTCCCAAGCTATAAGTAACCTACAAGATCTCTTCCAATGTGGCTACATTAAGGCATTCCTATGCTATAAGTAACCAACAAGATCTCGTCCATGTGTCTACATTAAGGCATTACCATGCTATAAGTAACCAACAAGATCTTGTCAATGTTCACTGTACGTGTAGGTGGGTGGGTAGCTACGTGTATGGATAGGTGGGTGAAAATGATATGAAATGAAAAACGTCTTTATTTATATTCAAGAGGCGAAGTTAGGGCTGCAAAGCCCTCTCTACCACTTAACCTCATCGTACATAAGAAGATATTTTCAAATATAAATAACAATTTACAAGGAAATACAAAATAGAAATTGCAATGTACGAAGTAAAACATATAAAGTCAAAAAATGTGAAACATTATATTTAAACTTAAAAATTTTTTGACTATCTCAAACAAAACTACAGTTATTCATAACATTTATTCAAAACTACATTCATTCGGCACAATCACTCATTACCGCCACCACCAAGCCACAGCGCCACCAACTACTACTCCCACTAGGCAGCAGATAGCACCTCACCTCCGCCCCAAACCGAGTGCGCTTATCGATGGATCTGATATTATCAGGCAGAGCATTCCAGAGCCTGCACGCGTAGACAATAAATGATTTGTTGAAAGTGGTGGTGCGGTGAACTGGAATAGCTAACATTGACTCACCATGTCTGGTTCTACGCACACCAACTTGTGACAGATAAACAAACTGCTCTGACAGATAATTAGGAATTTGGTTTTGAAGAATACTGTGCAACAATATCGGGATATGGAATTGTCAAAGATTGTTTAACTTTAAGATGGATAATTGGTAGAAAAATGGAGTAACATGATCCCTTCGCCTCAGGTTGAAAATAAATCTGATACAGTAGTTTTTTGGGCACGCTGTAATCTTTCCGCGAGCTCAACAGACATGTCATTGATTACAGTATCACAGTAACTAAAGTGAGTGAAAACTAGAGTCTTTACTAACAACACCTTGACATTGAGAGGGAAAACATGGCATATCTTTTCAAAGTGTATATAGCAGCAAAAACTCTATTACACATTACAGCTACTTGATCAGTCCAGTTCAAGTTTTTATTCTATCAAATCCTAAGTTTTTAACTTTGTCACAAAACGGTAATTCTGTATTGTTAAGTTTGAGTTTTGGTATATTTGTCAGGTCAATGTTAAAAGTGAGTCTAGTAGAGCCCAACAATATTGTGTGGGTTTTGGCCTCATTGAGCTTTAAGCCATGCTGGACAGACCAATTTGTGATAGACTGGATATCATAATTAATGTTAGTTACGGCAGTAGGCAAGTCTTTCAGAGTGAAGTGAGTATATATTTGTAGGTCGTCAGCGTATAAGTGAAATTTGCAGAAATTGATAACAGTAGTGACATCGTTAATGTAGAGTAAGAAAAAGAGTGGCCCAAGCACAGAACCCTGGGGCACACCTCTAGTCACCAGTTCCCAGTCAGATTTTCTGTTGTCTGCCTTTACACACTGCCGACGGTCCGTCAAGTACGACCTGACCCATTCAATACAACCATCAGAAAAACCACCAGAGAGCATTTTTATATAAAGAAGGGGATAGTAAACACAGTCGAAAGCTTTAGAGAAATAAAATAGGGTCAAGATGGTAAGTAGGGACTTATCAATAGCAGAGCGGACATCGTCAGTAATTTTAAGAAGGAAGGTGGAAGTACTGAATCTTGAACGGAATCCAGATTGGAAATTGGACAATAATCCAGCACTCTCCATAAACGATGACATCTGACGGTGGACTAACCTTTCGAGGCATTTTGACAACGCTGGCAAGATACTGATAGGTCTGAAATCTGATTCAACTTGAGGTGACGAAACTTTTTGTAGAGGGCGCACAATAGCAGATTTCCACTCAGACGGAAAGGTAGATGTGGTTAAAGATTTATTGAAAATAGTTGTAATCACAGTCAGTATTGCTGGAAGTAAAAGTTTGAGAAGTTTAATAGGGATTTTATCAGTACCGACTGCGTTGCTAGTCATCCTCATCACAGCATCAAGCACATCAGCCTCAGTCACCGGAGTGAAGACGAACTGATGGCGAGGGCGGCAAAGAGGAGTGGCATTCAGCTCACTGACAAAGTCACGAGCTCTGGACAGATCGATTGGGATGTTAGTGAAATATTTATTTACGATATTAAGATCAAGGGAAACAGGTTTGTCACTATTGGTCTTACCAATGCCTAGCTCCCTGACCTTAGACCACAAGCCTTTAGTACATATGGCACTAGAGAAAGATCTATAATAGAATCGTATCTTGGCATTGCAAAATTGTTGCTGAGTCTTATTCCTCAGTCTTTTATACTCTGCCCAATGGTCAGATGACTTAGTTCTTTTAGCCCTACGAAAAGCAATGTCCCTTAACCTCTGTAGTTGACGTAAGTAGTCATTAATCCATGGGGCTGGTTTCTTGGTGACCCTCTTAGTGATCAAGGGAGCATGCTTATCAAGGAGACAAATTGTGAAATTATTAAACATGTTTACCATAATATTGACATCAGGAGCGTGGATTATATCATGCCAAGACATTAGGAGTGCATCAGCCAGAAGTGCATCAGAATCAATATTATTGAGTCTCCTGTACAAGATGAATTTGGGTGTCAGTACCACTATACATGTATGGGTGGGTGGGTAGCTAACAATATACGTGTATGCGTAGGTGGGTGGGTCAGTAAAACTGTACGTGTATGGGTGGGTGGGTGGGTAGCTACACTGTACAGTGTTATTGACCCACCCGCCCACCCGTAGATGTACAGTGTTATTACATTAAGGCATTCCCATGCTATAAGTAACCAACAAGATCTCGTCCATGTTTCTACATTAAGGCATTATCATGCTATAAGTAACCAACAAGATCTCATCCAAGTGGCTACATTAAGACATTCCCAACCTGTAAGTAACCAAACCTGATCAAACAAGATCTCGTTCATGTTTCTACATTAAGGCATCAGAAACTCAATTCAAATCAACATTTCAACATTTGCACATAGATATAAACTGAATGATCTTTATGTGATTTTAGCTTTAAGATGATGAAACAATTATGTATACATGCTGTATACAGAATAAATAAATAATGTTGGTTTTGATAACCAATTGTTTTATTACAGCAAAATGATTAATATGTGACACACACTGACCTGCGTTTGGGTTAATGAGATACATTTGATTACATAAAAACTAAGATTGATAGAACTAATCTGAAACAGGTCAACATTTAGTACTAATAATCCTAGTCTTCACATTTCAGGGGCTATATTATAAATTTATACAAAAAGGCTGTAAAAAATATTTTCAGTTATTTCGAGGTAAAAACGTATGACATTTTGATGGACGAACCTACCCAAAAAACTTGTGAATATTATGGTTACATCTTAGTTATGAGTATTTTACATTTAACTTATAGTCTAGCGTTCACATCCAGACCCAATATAAGTTGCATCACAAGATTCAACATTTTAATAAATACTACTCTACATCATCATCATCATCATCATCATCATCATCTGCTTTCAACTCCAGTGTCCCAAATGTTGGTGACAAGTCTCTTCCACCTTGATATGTTGAGGTAGGTTTCACTAGCCAGGACTTCTTCCCAGCTGGTCCCGCTTGTTCCAGTGTCTTCTTCGGGATCTGCCTCTTGGCCTTTTTCCTAGCATTTCAGCTTCCATCCAATATTGAGCTGTTCTGCCATCCATTTTTCTTGTGGAGGCATTCCCCCAAACGTTTTCCCGAGATACACTATCAAATGCTTTCTGCAAGTCAATTAATATTAGTAAGATATTTTTGTCTTTTTCTCTGTGCTTTTTTAGTATCATTCTCAAGCTGAATATTAGGTCTGTAGTTAATCTGTTACTTCAGAATCCATATTGTTCTTCTTCTAACTGGTTCTCAATGATTTTCCTCAGCCTCCTTTTTTAATATTGTCTCAACATTTCTTGGAGTGTGCGATAACAGCATAATTCCTCTGTAGTTTCCAGATTTCTTCCTATTATCTTTTTTAAATATTAGTATAGTTATTCCTTTTTCTCAATCGTTTGGTATTTTATTTTCTTTCCAGATTATGTTTAAGACTCTTTTCAACCATTGTATTCCTTGAGGCCATGCAGCTTTAAACATACATACACAGACTTCATCAAATCCAGCAATTTCTAAACTTTCATTGATTTCATGGCATCTTCTACTTTGTGCTGTGAGATTTGGTATATCTTTTGAGTATTTGTCTTCCTGCAGACTTCTTCTGCTGATGTCACCAGACTTTGTTTTAATTCATCCCATTCTGTTTCAATATCTAAAGTGTCATCATTTGGTAACATTTCACCTATTGCTTTTTGGAAACTAAGTTTCTTATCTAACTTCTTTAGCTCCCATACTTTAATTTTTGGTTTCTATTTCAGTGAAATTTTTGGTATATCTTCATTCTTTAAGGTTACTATTAGTAATTTGTGGTCATTACCTATGTCGTCTCAAGGTGTACTACAGATATGTTTACGTGAGTCTTTGTCTGTTATGAAGTAGTCTGTAAGAGATTCATGTAGTTCGTTCCAACTCTAGAGTGTGATTTTATGGCTTAGTTTCGTTAGGTAAAATGTGTTTTTTATTATTAGACTATTTCTTATGCAGAAATCCAGGAGTAACTCACCTTCTCTGTTTCTGCTGCCAAAACTATAGGTTCTAACCATAGATTGACATCCATCTCTGTCTCTGCCAATTTGAGCGTTTAGGTCTCCAATTATGATAATGTTTTCTTGCTCAACAACCTGTTCTAATTGCTCATAGAACGTCTCTTTTTCTTCTTGGAGGAATCCAGCTTGGAGAGCATACACCTGGATGATAGTGGTCTTCTTCTTATCTATGTGGGGTTTCAGTTTGATTATTCGTTCATTTATAAATTCTACTTTAGAAATTGCATCCGCATTTTTGCATAGTATGACCTCGACTCCATTCTTAGGATCATTGTCATTTCCTCTCCAGAAAAGCTTAAAGCCATTTCTCAGCATTTTGGTACCTTTTCCTTTCCATTTTGTTTCTCTTACTCCTAAAATTTTCTTTTTTCCATTATATCCAACAACTCTTCGATTTTCATTGTGAGAGTTACAATGTTCCAAACAGGATTTTTTTGTTTTCTGGATTGGGTTTGTTTTCTGTCTATGAAATTGCAGTGCATCTGGTTTATACCCGTCATAATTTGCAGTCTGATGTCCAGAGGTGTCATAACAGGTGGTTTTTTCGTTTCTGAGGCTTCTTTTTTGCTTGAAAGCAATATGTTATTAACAACTAGCTTCCTAGGCCTGTCATAGTTTTTTTTCAATTGAGGAATGTCCCCAGCACCCAAATCTGCTCACTGACTAGGTTTTCCGCTGAGATTGGGTACCCAACCTTCCGCCTGGTTGTTCAGCTTAACAGGTGCACCTCTTGTAGGTTAAGTGTTAGAGTTGGTATGAGAGAGGCTAAGAGTACGTTCTTCTATAAGTCCTTAGAACTTATATAGAACAAGTACTGCACTCACATAATTTTATGTTGTATTTTGTAGATGACATGAAACTAAATTAAAAGTCAAGCTTTGGCTAGTACCTATAATACTTGTAACTTTAAATTGTTAATGTATCTTTTTTGTCCAGTATGATCCCAGGTTTGGGGATGCATTTTGGAATAGTTCCAAGTACACTATGATTCAGTACTTGTACATGATGATGTCATCGTGGGCCATCGTCTGTGATGTGTGGTATCTTCCACCCATGTACCAGGAGGAGGGGGAGTCTTCCATTGACTTCTCCAACAGAGTTAAGCGAGCCATAGCCAAGCAGGGTGGCCTTGTTGACTTGATGTGGTAAGTAACTATTTATCTTCCTATATCAACAAGATCAAAGTAACTGTCAGGTTATGTTAGTGCCAAGCTTGTGTTTAGTAAAAAGGCAATCAGTAAATACACAATTGATTTGTATAGTCTAATAAATCATGAAGCATAACACAGAAAAATATGTAATGCTTATTTTGGTGCTGTTATTTTCTTTTAAGTTATTTTGTGTATGGACCAGTATATTATCAGAGGAGATGGCTCAATGCAATTTTTTTAATTGATAATATCAATACAGTACTTTGAATCAATGCTTCATTTTTATCCGGTATAGAATAAAATTGTTCATAAATAGAAAGGGAAAGGAAAATAATTGTTTTACAAAATCTTAGCAAAGGCTTTAACCATTTAAGCCTTTACAATGTGTGCGCAAAATACATATTTTAATAGATTTCCTGAATTTTTCATTGTCCAGAACATATTGTGCACTGAAATTAAGTAATCTGTAGTTACGGTGTTTGGAAACAGGCTTAGAGTTGATAAATAAAATGGCACAACCTACAGACACAACTACTATACCTGCCAGGCCTGCAAATAAATATATCCTGATCCACAATAAAATGGCTCTTTATGAAAAAAAAAATCCTGTATCCTTCTAAGGAAAACAAAGAAGATAGAAATACAGATACAAGGAATCCCAGGTATCAAACAAGAAAAATTTTATAATGTTTTCTTTTAAAAAAGATATGTAAGTAGGGCTATGCGATGCAGCACATTTTTTTTAATTCTATGCAGCAATGCGATTCAATTAATTTAGATTCATTTCAATTCAACTCAATTCAATAAGCACATAGAGAAATCATGGTTTTTATTAAGTTTTAGAAGCAGTACCCGGTACCTTTTGTTACTGGTACCGTATCTTGCTAGTAAAAAGAAAGATAATTGGAAACATAAATTTATTGATCATAATAATGTTAGCTAGTTAATATTATATGTATGAAACAAAAATATAAAAATAAACTTAATATAAAAGTAAGAAGGCCAATTATTGAAAATTATATAAGGAATTAAGGGATTCACAAAATGCAGTAGGCCTAAAGCACAACAAATCACAATTATGTTGAAATGGAATTTCAGTGCTCAATAAATTTGTTTAACACTAAGCATGCTTATGTAAATATTTCATAAGATGGACAAATATAGGAAAAGCTAGTAATAAAGAAAGTTGGTGGCTCTGAATTAAATTTATTTAATTTAAATGCCAATAGTAGTACTTGACTGTTCTTGTGGGAGAGTAACTGGTCAAAATTATCAATATTTAATTTAATTTTCACAGGCAAAAAGAAGAATGTATAAAATAATGGAAAACAACTTGATTATTGTTATTAACTATGATTGTTCGAAAATGATGATAGCCATATAACTGTTTATTTTATAACTGACGATGAGTTGATTGAAAATTCAGTTGATTGGAAATTATGGAGAGGAGAGGGGGAGGGGGAAAGTAAGGGAAAGGGAAGGGGAAGGGGGAGGGGAGGGAGAGAGGGAGGGGGGAGAGGGAGAGTGTCTTTTCTCAGAATTTTAGAAATTTTTTTAATTTTTCGACTTTTTCAAAATTTCCAAAATTTTTCAAAAATTTTGACTTATGGAATTTGTCAACTATTAATGTAAGGTTACATAAGTATTGATAAATATGTATTCATGCTATATCAAGAATATTTTTAGAAGAAGAGTCATTTTGATTTAAGTTTAACAATCCATGATTGTTTAGCCATCATTTAGTCATCATACGGTTTTATTAATTTTTTTTTATAAAAATTAATAAAACCGTATCAACATATGATGCAATAAAATGTAATTTATTGAATACATTGAGAGTATTTATATTAATTTCAATATAAAATATTTTCCAATATAATGGTTGAAAATAGGTGTTAATAGAGTTGTTTTTAAAAATAAATGTTTAATTATACTTTTTTTAATGCAAATAATCTTGAGTACTGTATTTTAGAACACAAAGCCAACGGACTAACTGAATCGAAATTGACAAACTGAATCGAAATTGACAAAATGTAACACATTTGAATTATAAAAGAAAACAAGATGAGACTGTGTTTTGTTGGGAAATGTTTTGTAAAAATGATAGATTGTAGAGGCCAGGTACCCTATCAGACAGGAAGTGATAACAAAAGTCACGATAACAATTGGTCTGATGTTGGATATGTTATCAGTCCATTTGTTAATGGACTGATGTTGTCGAATGGGCTGATGTTGTTGGCAATATTCTACTGTTATCAGCAATATTCGAAAACACAATAGAAGAACCTAATTTATTTGACTATTCCAATTAAATATGCAACAATATGTATCATATTTTGTATCAAATATGGATCCCAAAATAACTGCCAACTAACCGAAATAGATGGACTGTCAGAATGGGAATGTTCAACTGATTCGTTGTACGCTGCCCGCATTTAAATTACGATACCCATACCATTACTTGATGGACTTATATCATGTTCATATCAGTAAAAGTTATATCTCCCGGTCGAACTCTGTATTCATAATCGCAATATAATCGGGTTTGTATCCGATCGCGCTCATCCCTATCAAATCGAGATGAAAACAAACTCGAGTAATAATAATTTTAAAACTATTTCATTGTAAAATATTTTTATGATAAACATCAAAGTACTAATACTAAAAGATGTAACAATAAATATTATTGATTAAAAAGGCATTTTTTCTTAATAATTTGTCATTTTGGCGCATCAGAATAATTTGAGACATCAATATAGCTTATGCATTGTGGCACTATCGATGCATCGTGTTACTTTCAATGCATCGACATTTTGACTGGTCTATATTTCAATGCATCCATCACTCCTATCTATAAGCATTGATTTTACTATATAAATACTCCATCCATATGGGAGAGTTGTGGTGAGGCCCCAAAACACTGCGCTGCACATAGTCCTATTTCCTCTCTCTCGCACGCTCTTTTGTCTCTCTCCCATTTCCCTCCTCTCAACCCACTCCCCCATTCTCCAGCCAGCTGCCCCGCCCTCTCCTTCCTCAGGTCCCACACACAAACAACGTCCTGCTTGGATAATTGTTTCCTTTATTTTTTATTTTATTTTATTTCCCACGGTTTAACCAATTTTACAAAAGTACAATAACATACAAGATGGCAGTCTATGATTCACGTTACTTACTATGATTATGAACTATAACTGACAATCAAACACTTCAGTAAAAACAATTTAAAATAGTCTGAACAGTCCAATAGCATAATAAATGGAGTGTGTAACCATCGTGTGACAATACAATAAGTTCTACAAATAGTAACAGCAACAAAAATCTAATAAATAAATAACCCAAGTAGAATATACAGATATAACAGATACAATAATATAAACAACAATAAATAATAAATGTAGTAATAAACAACAATAGATAACATAAATAAAATATAACAAAGGTAACAATAATAATTATATGTAAATACGTGAAGTTTGGGGAGAAATGATTGTGAAATTCCAGAGTGCTTATAGGTGTAGGAAAGTGCGAAAAGTGGTGAGACCATGCCTCCACATTCACAGGTGTAGCCCTTTAACGCAGCTACCTAAAGATGGAACAATCACTACACTGGTATTAAAAGTGAAATATGCAATGTGGGGAGACCATGCCCCCAACAACACAAGTGTGGCCCATTAATGCAGCCACCAAGCACCCACTTAACAGAAACTAACTCCACCAGAAACCAATTCCAATCCACTTGCACAAAGAAGACTCTACTCTCCATTGTTGTTAGCCAGGGATAGGACCAGACGTCGAAAAGTTCCCAAGGAGTCAGAGAATAAATCCACCACATTGCAGGTCTCGTTTCCAGCTCTCAGCATTCTGGGAATAGGACTATGAAGAAGGTAGTTTGTACTTCTGTATCTGATCTCAAAAAGGTAATGCGGTCTAGTAGCTGAGGGGACTCTAGAGTTAACCAGCTGTAGCAAATGAGGACAATCAATATCACCATTGATCAGCTTGTAGAGAAATAAAAATCAGCAACTTGTCGTCTAGAAATCAGAGGCATAAGACCTAGGTTGGTTTCAATGTCGGCAATAGGGACCTCTCTATAGGCATAGCCATTCTTCACACCCAGCATTCTTATAAACCGTCTCTGGATAGACTGAAGCTTATCTATTTGTCCCGACTGATATGGAGACCATACACAGGAAGCATGTTCCAGAATCGGTCTCACCAATGACTTGTATAAGAAAGCCATTGTCCGAGAGCTGAGACCAAATTTACCCAGTCTAAAGACAAAGCCCATCATTCTTGATGCTCTCAAACAAATGCTATCAATGTTACCGACGTTTATCCGGGTTCTCTCTTTTTTTTTATATTTGCTTGCATCTCTTTCAAATAATAAAGAATACTGTGTTGATACTATTACAGTAAAACTCAGTGTGATATTCATATTGAATAAAGAAATATTTATAACTGAATAAATTAAAACACCATGTTAATTTATATAATTAACACACTGTGTATTTGTAAATAGACACACTTGAATAGACCACTAACCTATCGGCAATGCTGGCAATAATTACTGCTGATTTAAGTAAACATTTTCATATTATATAGCCGATCTGAAAAATCTTTATTGCATTTTTAGGTGATTAAATCGACTGTTGTACTCAATCATTAATTTTTTCATATTCGGTAATTGATTAAAAAATAAATTGTTTTCAAATCCAATCAATGACTCCCATTTCAATTATGAAATTAATCTGTAAATATTCCAGGAATATAAAAAGACCCATTATTTTTCCTGTGATATACGTCTGTACAAAAATTTACGACTTCTTTAACATTAAAAACTGATTTGGGTTTCAATAACGCATGATTGTGTTTTTCATTGTTTGGTGAATGTTTTTTTTTTTCGGAATCGTGAGCAAAGTTTGAAATTTAGTTTTTTTGGTAAAACAATTCATATTAATTGATCTTGAAGTTTCGGAGGAATCATAGCTAGAGGACTATGTAATTTAGAGTTATTTTTGATTATTTAATCAGGTTGAACATTTTTGTAAATTTAGATGACCCACTCGTTTCAATCTTCATACTTCATTAACGACCATTGTAAAAGTTGTCGGGACAATAGTTATTAACATGATTTTCATCACGCATTTTTACTAGATAGTGAAATTGGATAAATTGCAATTATTTATTTTTAATTCAGAAAAGATATCATAGATCTGACACTTCACAATAGCTGACAGCAATACTTATGATCAACACCAATTTTAAACAATATAGTGAAATATTAAAAAATATGACATTATTTATTTCTTTGACAAAATAAATATTGAAATAGGCCTATGATATTTATATAGAATAATACTGGGCAAAATATAAAACCCAGGTTAGATTCCAATTTCATGATAGGGTTAGAAAAAATCATAACAAAACCACTAATCTACTTCTATACAGGATACAAATAGCTTTCATCTTATGGCCTGATTCAGACAATCTGTTTATAAGGATTTAATTTAAAATAGCATTATTTTTCATGTTATTATAAACGTCTGTTTTATTATTACTGTCTTTAACATTAACATATTATTTGGTTCCAAGTAATTGCATGATTGTTTGTAAAATATTTCATTGTTTGGTGAATGGTCAGTTTTTATTATTTTTCGGAATCGTGAAGAGTTGTGACTCTATTATTACTTCTTGAGAAAAACAATCTCAATATTAATTGAAATCTTTTAGGAAATGTTATCGTGAGAGAATATAACTAGAGGACTGATTATTTAGAGTTAATTTTTATTATTTTAATCAGGTTGAAATTATTGTAAATTTTTTTATATACCCCTTTCAAAAATACCGTTCTATAGCTTGATTGAATCAGACCATTGTAAAAAGTATGTCTAAGGTGAATATAGTTAAAGTTAAAACACTGGTTTTCATACACGTTTCTATTATTTTACTAGATGTGAAAATATGGATAAATTGCAATTTATTTATATTTTCAATTTCTATGGAAAAGACATTCTGCTGGAATTACACTGGTAACACTTCACAAGTAGCATGACCAGCAATAACATATGAAATAACCAATTTTAACTACAGAGTCTAAGTAATAACAAAATAAACTATAGCCGCACTCTGTGGCGTTTTTAATTATAACAATTCGAATATGCCTTATTTACACAACTGAGAATAAACGGAAAAAACAATGCCAAGAACTAACAAAACTATATAAACAAATAACTATTACAAATAAACAATAATATAGTTAAAAAATGATACGTTTTGTGCATATTTTGAACTGTAATAATATGGTTTCAAATTGAAACAAATACATATATATATATATATATATATATATATATATATATATATATATATATATTAATGATAAGCATACACTTTCAAATAAGGTAAATTAATCCTAAGTAGAAAAATAGGGCCCTTTTTTAATAACCAAACACTTAAACTCTAGATCTGTGGGGAGTAATATAGGCTTTATTATAAAAATATAATACATGTTTAAAAATTATTGTAATTTAATATTAACATTTAAATGAATGGCAAACATACTTATATTAAACACCTGCGATTAAAAAGATGACTAAAAGTCAAACAACTTATATTATTTACCCTTATTTAGCTACACATTAGATTAATTAGGACATAGTATTACGGTGATAACTTAAATCACTAATGAGAGTTAGGAGATGGTCCAATAACAAAACATCCAAGCTGCACCTAAAACGTTACAGGAAAAACAAAGGATAGGCGATGATTGTTAGTCTAGTACACCAAAATAATTGATAATCTGAGATTTCACATAGGTCTACTGTACATGCAAGCTTTTTGATGCTACAGTAATATTGTATATTTTGAAACGGTAGTTTTTTTTTAAATAACTTATTTAATAAAAATATTATCCATTTTATTGTTTTTTTGTATATCAAACTCAAGCCCAAAATCAATTCAGGTATTGTCACACTTTAGTTGTTAAAATAAAATGAAATTCTGATTTTGTCATCTTGGAAACAAGTTCAGCTGATATAAATAATTATTATATTTTACCAATAACCAACAAGTTACAAGCACAGAATAAGCAGATGTGTGCTTATTTTGTAGTATAAGTTTGGTGCTATTCGGAATCAGACCAGTGACAAATTCAAGTTATTTTTGGCGGATTGTGATGTTTACGGAAATATTTCTATTGCACAGTTTTTTCTGTCAATTGTAAAAACTGTTTTGGAAACTGCAAGCTATTTTCAAACCATGTATTATATTCATGCTTAAAGTTATCATTTTGAAAACAATTGTAATTTTTCCGTACTTGTTCTAAAATTTAAAAAATCTACAAACTAGGTACAGTCAAAGATTTTATACTGTTTAAAAATTGGTTTGTAAGATGATCTATATGGTGCAAATGTCATTATTCTTAAAAATTTCTTCTGAATTTTAAAAATAATATTAGCTCCAGATGCCTTCCTCCATATTTCAGTTCCATATTGAAGAATTAAAAACAGTAAGCATAATAAGTCATACGGTTTTTAACATCAATAGTGTTTCTTAAAATCATAATTTGGGAACAAGCAGAATTTAATCGTTTTATATTATACTATTAGTAAAACACTGTAGAGACAGAAAATATTTGGATCTTTTAAGGCCAGTGGTCCAACGCCCAGGTAATGTTTTACATTTTTTATTTTTTCCGCACCGTCTTTGGCCTTTAAGCTTTATAATGAATTTAATCAAACAAACTTAACTTCTTTCTAGCATTTGAGACATTTCATTAGGTTACCGTTACACTTATGTAACTTAATAAATAGATAAGCGCTATCTCTTGTAACTTAAAAAATTATTTAGTCATCCAGAATGACTAAAATGCTAACTGAGGCTCTAATACAAACATGCTCTTAACACGCTTGGTGTAGGTGAACACATCACCAAGTGCTCATGAAAAAAGATTTAGTACTGTACTTAGGGATTTCAGATCTATCAGCAACCGTGTTATTTGAAAGTGTAAAATTTGACTAATAAAATCTGGAAATATTTAATATCAATTTAAGATTGATAATGAAAAAGATTTGGACTCTATAATCCAGTCTCTTCTAATTCTGGACTATTTTATATGGATCAAGCCTCATAGAGTTTGAAAGAGTTTAGTTTCGTGTAAGGTATAGGATTAGTTATCGTTATTACCTCACTGAGAAGTCATTTTAGTCTTTATATTTTGAACTACAAAGTCTGTATATTTATTTTTGTATTAAAAATCTTAATTGTTTGTTTTGTTTGTTTCTTAGGGATGGTCAGCTGAAGCGAATGAAAGCAAAGAAAGAATGGAAAGAGAAACAACAAGAGGAATTTAGTAAGAGGTTAAAAGTAGAATAAGGAAGAATTTGGTATGATTTAATATAAAATGTGCCTGTCTACGGATATTGTACTTGTGTGTATATATATATCTGTAAAAATCACCGTTAAGTTTTGCACAAATTGTAGTTGTGTGTATAGTCGCAGTTTAGTTGATTATAAGTTATTATTTCTCCACTGGGAGCATCTATTGACATCTGAAAAGACTGTTTACAACGAACAAATCTGTAGAGTAGGGCTAAGTCCGTCTACTGTACTTAAACTCTCAACTAGTCTGAAGCTTTTAGTAACCAGAGTTTATTGTTGTACAAGAATGTTGTTTATGGTAAGAAACAGGAAAAACATAGTAGAAAACAGTTGAGTATAATTTTCCAAGGCGTACAGCCACAAATCGGTGTACAGAGATCATACATTTTTGCTGGGTAGTGGCATCAAAGTTTTAAATATATTTTTCATTGAATTTCATTATATAAATTTTGTTTAAATATACGAGAACTATATTAATGATATTTTGATTAATTTACTAACCAATAATTATCAATAATTTTTGTAGCTTACAAAAATCCATAAGCAACAAAATATTGAATAAAAGCCTTAGTAGATTTAAAGAACTTATTGATATATAAAATTAATATTTGAAAAGAAAGCATTAAGTACAAATTTCTTATTGATTATTTACTGCACACACTAAAAAATTTAAATTGTAATCAATAAGAAATTTGAACTTAATGCTTTCTTTTCAAATATTAATTTTATTTATCAATAAGTTCTTTAAATATTCTAAGGCTTTTATTCAATTTTTTTTCTTATGGATTTTTCTAAGCTACAAAATAAATAAATTAATCAAACCATCATTAATATAGTTCTCGTATATTTAAACAAAATGTATATAATGAAATTCAATGAAAAATATATTTAAAACTTTGATGCCACTACCCAGCAAAAATGTATGATCTCTGTACACCGATTTGTGGCTTTATGACACAAATCATCATTGTAAACATCATTGTAGGTTTATGATTCATGACCATGTCAGTGGCGGCTGTTGGTCAGTCATTTACAGTTACTTGTCTTCCTTGCATGGCTGAAAACAACCTAATGCATAAGGACAGTACATTTTTATCAGCCACACTTGTAATGATTTACATTATAGTTGATTTGTTGAGGAATTTTGCTTTTTGATAAATAATTAGTACTTTTTACACTAATTAATATTTTTTGATAAAGGGGAACCAAGTAAACAGATATGATTATTTTATTATAGTATTTATATATACTTTTGTGTGTGTTTAATTGATTATTTTCCATGCATTTGAGTATCACTTTGTGAACCATTTTCATTATATATTTTTATTGTGATAAGATTTTTATATAGATGGGTGTTTTTTATTTTTACATAATTTTTACAGAAGATTACACGTAAGATGTGTCGTTCTACAGTACTAGATCTTGCTTTGATTAAAATCAGGTCAATTAGAAAGTAACATTGATATATTGTAAAATGTTTCTAGAAGAAAATTCTTCAAATTCTTTTTTAAGTATTGTATTGATTGTGTTTTGTTTATTATAGCCAGCGCAAGTCCACTCTCTTCTGATGCAATATTATAATATAGCAAATCTGCAATTTACATTGTTTATCATACAAAGTATCACTCCTATACATTTAGTGTCTATAGAATCACATTGGGATTTTAACAGTTTTTATTTCTTTCCTATTAGATTTATTAATCTATTATCTATTAAGCCGTTAATTATACTGTACACGTTACAATCTCAGTTTGTACTGTTTATCTCTGTGTTTGCTAGTTATTATTACTGCCTTACTGTGTGAGTCTAATTGGTGTTTGTTTGATGACTTTGGCAATAGCTAGAACAAAGTTACCAAACATATTTTAATTTGCAGTGCTGATAGAGTAAGATGTACTAATTTTAAATTATTATCTGTTTCATAGTTTTTTTTGTTATTACTTTGCTTTAATATTATAGAATACTTGATGGTTGTTTGTTAGCATTGCATAGGAAATTGATTTAAAATCAAAATATTTTTGTTGTTGTGAAAGTTATTATAAAAACATTAAATATATAATGATTGTAGCACCTAAGATTAGTTGTAATGTACTGTATTGGTTGATTCTATTCTGTTGATTTATGCAGAATGGTTGATAATCATCTCTTCCCAAGCATATGGGGATCCTATCAGCATTCTCTTACGAGCGGTATGCTGATTTCTTGTTCGAGCAGGCAGGTTATTTCGTAATGAGTAGTTGGTCATATTGCATCATTACACCGGTAGTATAATTTAGGTACTGCTAGACTGTATTGATGATAGTTCCTTAACTGTCTTCGTCTCAACAGGCACTGCTTTGTTTACCTCCGCTTATCAGTTTTGACAGATAAATTTTGTTATTTGTGGGTAGTATTTACGTTCAACAAAATATTCTGAAATACCATACTAAAGCTGGTTTAGAAAAGACAAAAGTAAATAAATACCAATAATAATGCAAAAGAGATTTCTTCAAATGGCTAATGACAAAGTGAACAATTTACTATGGTAACCTTAAACAGATAATAGATGAAGTTGTGAATTAATTATGATCAATGCATTTTGCTATCTAACTAAGTAACTAAACTATAAAATGTCACAAGGACATAAGAAATAAATAGGAAACTTAACCTAGAATACTGAACCAAGATAGTCATTAATCGATCACAGTTGCCTTGCGTCAACAAACTGATTGACCTTGACTCAGTCTTTCTGTGTTTCCCCCACCCTAAGCAGACGTCCTGAGTTCCAGCGTTACATGTGTCACTCAAGTTCCACTCTGCACTATCTAAAACTTATATTATGCATTAAAAAAGATAAATTTAATACAATTTTGAATCCACACAAAGATATTTTTTTATATAATTGAGGTAGCTTAAATATCAACAAAACAGAGTCACAGCGATACCACTGAGGATGCCACATCACAGCATTGGTGAAACATCTAAATATTTTGTAAATAGTGTAGATAGACCCTTAACGCAGTTGTCACTGAGAGTAGTTTCTAGCCTAAATATATCAAGTCTGAACTGTGGGTCTAAGTTGAAGAGCAAAATAATTAGACCAAAGTAGGGGTCAACTGGGCCAAATCCCTGCGTTCGGCCTAGAGTGAAGGGCGTGATGTAAATAGTTTGATGGACGAAGATGAGTTTAACAGTGTGACTGAAGTGAATGATGATAATACAAGTGATCCTGTAAATAATAGAGATGTTGAGGAGATGTAGATAAATATCGTACACATCGATGATGGCCCCTTGAGAAACATTCCATGTTCTGTTCGGGAACCAGGTAAAGTATTACTAAAGAAAATTAATGAGACTTTTTGGTTGTTGAAGCTTTGTATTATCAACTTATATTTGCTGTAGAAAAGTATCAAGAAAAGTTTTTTAAAATGAACAGGACACCGGAAAATTTTGACAAAAACTGATAGAAGAACTGTTTGCTTCCTCCAACAACCTTTGTCTTCCTCATCTGATACTCCATCATTAATAAATTTCAAAAACAAAACTGTTTGCTGATAAACTTTACCAAAAGCACTCAGATACAAAGAATTGTCTATGCCGTCCCATATTGAACCAACGGCTAAGAGATTGGATGGTAAGCTACTTCTCATTAGAAAAGCATAAAAAGGATCAGTGTGGTGTGTGCGTTATTACAAAAAGAAAAGATAGTGTACTTCTGAAAAACTTGCAATGAAAATAATTTATCTTCATATAGAACAATGCTTGCTTTAAAGCATATCACAAACTTCAAAATTATGCTTGATACCTTTCATAAATCTGTTTTATCATTCGCTTAGTTAACATTAATTAGATAAATGTTCACTATTGAGATAACGTTATTACGAACCCATTTATTTCATTAGTCTAACTATCTTATGTAATAAATATCCGCATCCATAAACTTCATTGCAAGCTAATTACATGATGAATTTATCTGCCATTTTTTATTTTAGAAAATACTTCAGATAAACCACTAAGTTTTTATGTAAAGTAGAAGAGTTTCTATCGTATTACACTCAAAACAAAAAAAATGTTTGATTCCGAACTCATGTAAACTGAGACGCTTCTTGGGAAGGGTCATATGAATTGTGGATGGTAGTGTATAAAGAAATGTTGAAGATAAGTTATACTGGAGTATGTGAGTGCTAATACTGCATACCTAATAAGTTAACAACTGCTTTCTTATCCATTCCTATCTTCTTCCATAGTTTCCATTCCCTTAGTTCCTGTAGTCACTAGGAAATAATCCACTATTATACAATGAGTTCAGTTTATTGGGCATTAAATTCAGATTCATTTTAACATAGCTTTAAAAAAGTTTTTTACGTACAATTACTAAAAATTGTAATTTTATACTAAAATTATTCAATTTTTACAAAAAAAATGCATTGTAAGTCTATAAATTTTATTTTGAGTAACATTTGTAGACACAATCAGAAAGAATTGAAGAAAAGTTCAGTTGATTATATAAATAAAGCAATCCATTGTGTTACCAGAAGAACAAACTATCTAAAAGAATTTGGCATTTATACGCTATAAAAAACATCTCATTACATCTTGTAAGGTTTTGCGTTGTTTTCTGATAGTGTAGTTTTACCACTGTTAATGAAGAAACCATTGTTGAGTAAATGTATTCAATGTAGCTATTAAGTTGTTAACATTCTATAAATCCTCCCTGACTCAGAGCCGTTAGCTGGAAACATCACTGTATAGCAAATGTTGGATGTGACATGATGCAAACCATTGAACAAAAATTGTACAGCAGAGGGCCCAGGAGAGATCCCTGAGGGAAACCAAATTTAACCACGAGTTGTTTAAACTTTTGCCATGCTTAGGTGATACAGGATGCGCCACTTTTTATTATTCTAGTTTGAGCAAATATTCTTAGTCCTAGGACAAAAACAATATTCATAGTAGTGGTCCTTGACTCTAAAAGGGATTTATTCAATCACAGATCTACCATAATTAAAACAAATCTTATTTAAGTTTTGTTTTGAACATGAAAGTAGGCTTAACTTTTTAATTTTCTTTTGGTAAGTCCTTTGAAAGTACGCTCAAAAAAGGTAAAACAATCATGAAGATATTTCAAGGCTACTGGCCTTATATTCAGTCCATCACAGCCTTTGTTACCAGATCAAAAGATAATAGTCTGCTTTTATTAATATTGATGTTATTATGATTTAAAGCATATGTTAGTTATATATGAGTATAAAAGCAAATCAGATTAATGTTAATCATATATTACTAAAATATGTTAATTTTTAAGAACTGGATGTTTTGGGTATTCTTGACGCTTTTTATCAATATATTTGACATAACGATAGAGTATTGTGCAGCTAGTTTCTAAAGAGCGTTAGCAATACTGATAATGTTTCATCGCATAAAATGAAGAGTGAAAATTTAGGTTATGTATATTATAACAATTGTTTTTACTGTAGTGTATACATTTGTGTGTTTTTATTTGAAAATATATTCCCATTTAACAACTTTTTAACAGAATTAAATTTAAAATAACGTTTAACTGTATTGGAACGTAGATTTGTATATAAATTAGGAAGAAAAATAATGTTAATAAAGTGTTTTTAATAAAGTGTTGTATATCTAAATTATTGTGCTGTCCAAGACATCAAATAAATCTATATTTTGTAATCTAGACTATTTTTGTTAGTAAAATTATGTACGAGGTATAGTCAAAAAGTTTCCGGAATTGGTTGAAATATGTTAATTGGACAAAGATAAAATCTTACAAACCTATATTCCTTCAAAATACTCTTCTCCTATAACAATACACTTGTCCCTACCATCATACAGACGGTCAAAACATTTTTGACATTTATTTAAAAATGTATTTCAATACTTTTATCACATTTTTACTGAAAGCTTTAGCACCTGCAAATCAATTTCCTTTTATTGATGTTTTTACCGTGTGAACAGTAAGAAATCGGCCAGCATGAGGTCAAGTAGGGGTATTGTCATGCAGCAAAATACAATTGTTTTCTGTTCATTTTTTAGGCTGTTTCCTCCTAATGGCGTCTCGTAAGCGCCTAAGAACTTTTGTGTGGATAAATTTACCTTATATGCGATATCATCAATTGTTATTCTTCAGTTTGCGGAACTCGCTCAATGTTGTCATCTGTGGTTGCATTCGAAGGGCGTCCACTACGAGAGTCATCTTCAATGTTTATGCAACCCTCATGAAAACGTTTGTGCCTTTCGTAAAATTGGCTTTTCTTTATTGCCTTAATTCCGTATGCTTGAATTGACATTTTAAGTGTCCCAGAAGATGACTTTTGGAGTAAAAAACCAAATTTAATATTTTTTAGATGTTCATTAAATAAATTTTCAAAACGGGACAATTTAAACATGCAAATACACGAAAAGTGCTCTCCACGGAAGAACAATGGGGCAACAGTAGTAAAATAGGTGATATTTTAATCCTACAAAAAAAGGCAATTCGGGTAATAACAAAGGCACAACCACTAGATCATTGCAAACCACTTTTTGTCAGACTAAAATTGTTAACAGTTATAAATTTATATATATTAGACTCAATTTCTTATATACTTAAAAATCCACTAGACCTAACCTTGAGAAGTGACCTGCATAGTTATAATACTAGAAACAAAAACAGTATTGATATAGTCCACTGTAGGTTAAGCAAAACACAGCAGAGTCACATCATTGTATCCCAAAGGTTAGTGAACAAGGTAAAACATCTAGTAGATAGGTACCCAGTAAAGACTTTCTTTAACAAATTATATGAGTGGCTATCGAAAAATCCTTTTTATAATCTATCAGAATTTTTGACCTTAAAAGACATAAATTTTTAATATTGTGACTTTTTGCATCATAGATATGGTAGGCTGTCTAACTGTTGGATGTCTTTCTTGAGATGTTAATCACAAATTTGATTATTATCTTATAATATACAATATATGTATTATTTGACTGTGTCTATAGGGACTGTTTCTTGACTTTGTCAATGCTTTATTGTAAAATGGCAAAAATAAAGATTTATTTATTTAATGATGGCTGGGCGATACTCACGCTACCTATGTCCCCTCTCCAGGAGTAGTACTAACTGATAGATGACGAAATTCCGACTGGCAATCACGCTATGTTTCTCTGGACATCGATTCCGGGAACTTTTTGACTTTACATCGTATAATATGGTCATGTATAACTATTGGTATTTATATGCTTTGTACATTTTTGTATAAATCTTTTTGGCATTTATAAAATGGCACACTAGCGGAGAGGTGCTTTAGCTGTGTTATGAGGCTTATATACAAAGCAATTAGAGTTCACTTTTTCTATCAATAAATCATTGTAATTTATTTAAAGTATTACAATACTTAAAACATGATTAAGAACTAAATTATAATTATAGATTTTTGTTACCAATGTAAACCAAAGTTTTTAGTAGTTATTAAAGAATGAAGAGGAATTTGGAAGTGCTAAAAAGAAATCGTGGGCCTTTTCCATTAATTCACTACCACTACTTTTTCCGTTACTTCACTACCACTACTTTTTTTAAATCACAATTATGGTTAGGTAAGGTCATGCTAGGTTAAGTTAGGTGGCTACTAAAGTTGATCAAAAACTGGTAAATCCAATGATTGACTTACCGCTGAATGCGCTCTCTGTGTGTAAGTTCTTGGAAAGCGATAAGATAATGCCAGCGAAATCGGATTCTTAGCAGATAAGAAATACCACAGTGGACATAAAAATGATTGGGTGATATTTTTAGAGCAATAGAATATTAATCAAGCAGTAGTGAATTAATGGAAACAAAAAAAAGTAGTGGTAGTGAACTAACGAAAAAGGTCTGAAATTGTTTTAACTTTTGAAAAATTTTATTTTATTACAAGAGAATATATATTAATAATGTACCAATTTTTATAAATTGGTCAATATATATCTATGGTATGATTTATTAAATGCTGAAATCTTAAAAGCAGATTCAACAAATTAATGTTCAATCTTAATTTCAAATAATAGTCAAAATAACAAACTGAGGTTATACTGTTATTTTGGGTTTATTTCCTTGCTACATTGTATTAAATTATAATTAGAATATGTTCAATAAAGTAGCAAATTGTAAAAATGTTATTTCAATTCTGTCTAACATTTACTATAAGTACAGAGAACATAATTTACACATATATTGATTGTGAGGAGTTGACCTTCAGATATGTCTTTTCAGTAACAAAACCATTATTATAAGTTGTGAAATAATATACTCAACACGTGGAAGAAATATATGTTAATCGCAAGAATAAAATGTTATAATCATCCACTGTATTAGTATTTCTTATGTCATTAAATTAATAAGTCTATGTATAGTATTATTGTTTTTAGTTGTGTATCAATCTGACTACATAGTTCATGGTAGATATGCTATTTAACCAATTTATTTTTATGTGTTGTTTAAAGTTATTTATTTAAAAAAAATGTGTTTCATGTGTATTATTTAGATGTTTAATACATTTTAGATGAGAGATATTAGTATAATAAATTAATCTCTAGGATAAGTTTTTTTTTTTTTCTTTGTTGAAAAACAATTCAAGAGAACTATGAGTTAGTATCAAAAGATTGTTATAATATCAGAAAGTATTTATGTTAGAACTGTGACTGCCAGTAAAAATGTTACCTCTATGTATGGCTACAAGCTTGTCAAACAACACATCACAATGGTTTATAAAAAGTTGCATGTGCATTTTGAAATGATATAAAGTTATAAATTGAAATATTAAAAAATTAGCTGATTTCTTAACTTTAAACTACCATAATTTATACTGAAATGATTATTTTTTTGTATACAAATAAATAACATTGTGTAAACAATGTAGTCTTTGTTTTCTTCGCTTGAAAGGTTTGAATGTGAGAATCTAGTCTTGGAGCTTGAATTTAAATAAGTGGTTATTTTCTTTCTCAGACTAACATATGGACGGCATAATTAATTAAAAACAAAAAAATTAAGGGCAAGTACTTGAATAACAAGCTAAACACGAGCAAAACTGTTGTGGTGACATTACATTAGACACGTTTTGATTGAAGAAGTGTTTTCACAACAATCTTATGTCAGTTCTAGCCGACAGCCCTTGCTTCAATACGGGTTGATTCTCTACACTTTCTTACCCTTTCCTTCATGGTTTTATCCAAAGGTCAATTTAAAAGCTCAGACCACTGCCGTTCTCGATAACAAAGAAACAATGTTTTATGGTCTAGAAAACCGTACAAGCTTACTCTAGAAGGATGCAAAGTAGTGCAATTATGTTAGAGTTAGTAGAAATTATCTTCAATATTTAACAATGAAAACCAAATTAGCCATGTTTTTGTGTCAAGTGTATGTTTTTTGTATCATCTGTTTGAAGTAAATAAATTAATGGCAATGTTTATGCCAAATTAATGCCACTCTTATGGGAAAAAGTGGTTCCAGAGATTTTGTGATGAGTGAGTAAATCGTTTTTGGATTTTATTTATATTTTGTTTATTTTATGTTTTAATTTGTATGACTTGTCCTACTTGAGCTGCTTGTTATATTTTAGTTTGTACGTACAGATTCAGTTAAATCACCTTGCACGTGGAGTGTACTGCAATAGTTCGGGGGTTTACTCCAATAGGATTAGTGACAGGTGACTAAGAGACTTTTGGTTGATTAATCATTGAATTTTTTCATCAGTAATTAACCTATAATTATGGTTATGTTGGACTAATAGGTTTTTATTATTGAATGAGTCGTTTCATTTATTATATTCATTAAGCACCCAAACGACTATTTAGCAGAGTATGCGGCTAGTAGTGTTAAAAGGAATACTAACAAATATTTAAGCCTTTCTTGATTTTATAGCATATTTGTGCAACAGTCTTTTTTAAATTGCTAACATCAATTTATAATGTTGTACTTTGTTGTAAATAAAAATGGACCCATCTCATAGAAAAAGGCATGTGTGGGATTTTGAAAACAAATCTGGTCGGTGATGACAAAATGTGCATACTAAGTGTAACACAGTAATTAAATTACTAAAACGTATGGCCATATTAAAAGACTAGTTGCACTTGTTGGAGACTACACCTCCAAATCCCTATGTCTTATCGTTAGAGGCCTGATATAAAATATTTAAGTCCAAAAGTGAGAATAGTTGCAACCCACCATGCCGTGCGGGACTGACTTAAGGGACCTGCCAGCCTGTGTAGAAAATATCATAGAAAGTTCACATTTAGATGGTATTTGAGTAAATGTAATTATTCCACACACACAAACATACACATTTTATGATTTCAATGTTTATCTATTAGTTTCTTAAACTAAAAGATTCTCATAAAGAATGATACAAGGTTTAACAATTAATACAAATTTTGTAAAACTTTATTTTTATGTGCCTAAACTACCTCTACTCATTGGAAATTAAAACAAATCCTGCTTTGTATAATAAGTTTAAATACATTTCCAACTCATTGTTACAAAGTTTCAATAGTTGTGGGATCAACATAGTTAGATCTATTTTTAGTCCTAATATAAAAGTTAAACGAGACTGAGTAGTGCTAAACATTTATGACAATGAGTTAGTCCGTCAGTCTGGCAGTGACAGATCCCTTTTGAGCTGAAATAAAACATTGTCTGACTAATATATATTGATTGTGTCAAAGGAAATACTAATGACGAATATATGGATTGAATGGTAACTAATCAAATATACGTTTGTGTCATACACTTACATCCCTGTTCCAGTGTACTTAGAGCAAGTAATATATCCAATCCTTCCTGTCACGCTGTGTAGAGCAAGTATTGTATCCAATTTTGCGTTTTCTGCAACCATAGTGTACAGTATTTTTTAATGTAGCTTTCAAAATAACGTTAGGTTCTATGCTTGGCCTTCATAATACCAACATGGCGCACAATGGATGCCATCAACGGGGACACTACTAGAGAAGCCTGGGATGTCCATGTTGGGTGGTAGTCAATGTCTGGATATTGTGTAGGGTAGATAGTCATATTCACCCATAACTCTATGATTAACGTCTTAGTCAATAGTCAATACTCTTGCTGACGAATAATAAATAATATACAGAAGGATACATGAGATTGCTAAGGTTCTTTTGATTGTGAAATTGAAATGGCTCAGGAGGTTCAAACACAATAAACGTGTAGCTTCCCATCACACGTTTGTTGTGGCAATGACTGCTCTTCCTTTATACAGTTGTGAATAGTAAGTTTAAATGTTGTCATCAATTGACATTTTTCACATTCTTGCCTTAAAAATATTCAATAGATTGTGTCTTAATTGCTAATTTGTTCTCCAAGTTTACTTAATTCACATTTAATTGTGCCTGGAATAGATTGAAGTAATTATTGTGTATAGTTTTGAGTTATTGTATATTGAAAAGCTTGTATAATTTTTAAGTCTATTTTAATCCAACACTACAGATTAGATAAGAAAGAAATATTGTATACTTTCCTCATAATAAAGTTTTTCAGTGTAACCACACCGTTTTATATGTAATGTACGCCTACACACAAATTATTTATTTTTATAGGTATTTATTAATTAGTTATATTCCATTAAAATCACTTAGTAATTGTAATAAAAGCACTTTATTTTATTTAACTTTGTTTATTACATTTTTAAGATTGTAAATAAAGAATGTTTAATATATTTCTTTTATTTTTATTATTTAAGCTCATGCTTCCTAGTCTATGCTGGTCAGCCGTATGACGCCCTATTGGGCCATAACAGGTCTGCCAACCAAAATTGGTCGGTAGCATAGTTGGTTCAATCCCAGCTTCAAGGTTCTCAGTTCGATCCCAATCAGAGTCAATACATTTTGAGAAGGATCAGCTGATAACCACCGGCTGTTCATTTGTCATTGGGCTATTAATTAATGACACTTTCTAAGGAATAGTCGGCCTTAGTTTGTAACAATGACTACATTCGCTCATCACACTCATTCGAAATCTATATTCGCCCATATCTTGACGATCGGCGTCTTATGAATAAATAAAAATAAAAATAAATAAATAAACAACCATCTCATTCCAAACTCAAGACATCATGAAACTGAATGATGTTGCTGGAGGTTAGATCCTAATTTGATAACTTGTTAATGATTTCTAACACAGTAAATATTAATTTTTTGCTGGGTTAGTTTTTAATTAGTATTTTTTTTATTTCAGGAATATTTTGCACATACCAACTTATCAGTGTCAATAAAGTTATTTGATTACCTAACATTAAATTAGTGTTAAATTAAAATTAGAAATCTTGATAAAGATGTTAGTATTTTATGCATGCAATCATGCAAGTCCAAATCATAACATCAATGTCATGGCATAAGCTGGTTTAGAAAAAATCAATTCATTAGCATCTTAATAGGATACTATTACCTAGACAATTATCTTCCACTTCCATACTTATTCATTTGCAAGTTCAAAGCACATAGTTTATGTGCTTAAATTCCAAAGTGATTGTCAAAAACTAGAGAACAAGATTCTGTTATTAATAAGTTAGCTCTGACATTTCTTTCAACACTGTGTTTCACTGATTTATCCATCTTGCGGACAGTAATCAAATGGATTCACAATATTTCTAGTTAAAAGATTCAAACTAAAGATAAGATGTAACATGATAGGATCAAAGCTGGTGCCCAGAAAAAAAAGATAGTCAGGTAGCTTTACAATATTTCTGACTTAAGACATTCAACTCGAGACACTTAAACTCAAGGCGAAATATAATTCAATAGTATTAATTCCAGTGTCCAAAAAAAAGTAGTCAGGTTTAAGACTGATGTATTTGATTAATTCCACAGTAGGTATCCAGAGAAAAACAACGGTAGTCAGTTATATTCATAATATTAAGACACAAATTAAGAAACGATGTAATAATATAGGATCAAAGCCAGTGTCCAAGAAGATCCAAACAAGGTGACTGCATGAAATCTTGGCAATGAAGGTACATAAAAAGCTGGTCATATGACAGTATATGTAGGCGATTCAGAAGTAGACCAGAGAATAAATATCAGTCGTAAACTGGTTCAGGCTGTAGGCCCATGACTTAGTAATATATTTTACTTTATCTTATTTTGTTGGCTAAAGCGACCAGTGTCATTATTAATATAAAAACTTAAGCTTCTGGTAACCACCGCGTCAAGCTGCTATTTACAATATTTAAATCACCAAACATTCCGCCCAAGCTGTGATGTGGGTTCCTCATTGGTCCAGAGTCTCAGAGATATCACTGAGGCTGCCACATCACAGCATGGGCGAAACGTTTGATGATTTAAATACAGTATTTTAAATAACACCTTGATACGTTACCAGAAGCTTTAGTTATTAGTAAATTGTACTTTATAAGATTAAGTTGACTTTGGTTATAACAAAGACAACAGTAGTTACACATTCATAGCCCATATTCGTCTATATCTTGAATATCAGCGTCTTAAAGGATTTAGAATAAAACAAATGATTTACCTTGAAACAAAACAACTCTATATTCTGATGTGTATAGTGAATATATTAGATAAACAAAGAAATATTCATATCTTAATAAATGTATTTTTTTTCGTGTTACTTTCTCTAGACCATATTTTACTATATTTATTTTACTATATATAACATATTTTACAGTATGTCTCATTTCTACCGAAAAATGTATTCGTCATGATGTGTTACTACACTTGTAGAAATACATTATAAAAAATTAGTTTTGTGATGAAGTTTACATTTTAAAGAGTTTAGAATAAGTGAATTGTGTTTCATAAAATATGAATTGAAATATATTGAAACATAGTGTAAAATAGTGTGAAAGTGAAATGTCTTCTTATTTGAGGCTTGTGTAGTGATGTCTCAGTCAGATACTCCCCAGGAGAAGATTAATACATCGTCAGTCTAAACTACACTGTGTAGTTTATAATGAACTTGTAATTTGCCACTGTTCCATGTTACATCCTTATTAAAATCTTTGACAGGCGTGTTACATATTTCTACAAAAGGGAGTTCACTTCCTGTGAGGCGTGAGAGTCTTTTTCAAGAACTTGTAGATTAGCTTTAAATGTCGATACACGCAGAATTATATTCAAGATTTTTGTTCTTAGAAATAATGTTTGCCCAATTAAAACAATGCTTAGGCTATAAAAGGGTCTCTAGATTGAAATTTGCAAATTTTTTCATGATAAGTAGTACATTTTTATGCATTGGATATGATTGATGTACTTGTTTGTACTTTTAGTTAAATTGCTAGTCCTATAATTCAATCCTTAAATGTATATATATAAAATACGTGAAGCCGTTTTTTGCCAATGTAATTCCTCCATATTTATTTAACAATTTTATCGATTGAGGTGTAAAAAAAATTGCTCCTTATTCGTAGTTGTGGAATAATATTTTTGTTGTTTTATATTTTCACCCTGAAGGGCACGGACAGCCCTCATACGTTTTACAGCGATAAGAATCACAAGAAGAGATGTAAAATTAACTGGAAAGTAACATCTGTTAAAAATAAGGTCTTTTATGACATTTTAACAGCTGTTGGAATTTAAATAATTATTTTTACAGTATCCAGGAGGTTATAGATCTTTTTTAATGTTAGAAAAGAGTAAGTTTTATTGTATTCAGAGGAAGGTTCTTTCACTATTTGCATAAAAATGAATGTATATCTGTCTTTGTCTCTGTTTGTTTATCCTATATGCATTACTACACTATTCATCCGATCGTCATAAAACTTTGGGAACCTACACATTTTTTCCAAGGGAAGGTTTTGAAGCACGGTTTTATTCGCATCCGACATCCACAATATGTTTGTGCTAGTAGGGCTCCACCCTTCTGGTCTTTAAAGTTTCAATCGTAATTTAATACTGTACCGCTATCCAGTTATTTTACATGGTAACTAGAATCACCGTGTTATTTTACATGGTAACTAGAATCACCATGTTATTTTACATGGTAACTAGAATCACCGTGTTATTTTACATGGTAACTAGAATCACCATGTTATTTTACATGGTAACTAGAATCACCGTGTTATTTTACATGGTAACTAGAATCACCGTGTTATTTTACATGGTAACTAGAATCACCGTGTTATTTTACATGGTAACTAGAATCACCGTGTTATTTTACATGGTAACTAGAATCACCGTGTTATTTTACATGGTAACTAGAATCACCATGTTATTTTACATGGTAACTAGAATCACCATGTTATTTTACATGGTAACTAGAATCACCATGTTATTTTACATGGTAACTAGAATCACCATGTTATTTTACATGGTAACTAGAATCACCATGTTATTTTACATGGTAACTAGAATCACCATGTTATTTTAATTACTAATTAATCATCACTAACAAATGAAACTAACCATTTTTAAGTACACTACGTAATAACATTAGGGATTTACATTAATAAATAGGTAGCGACAAAAGTGCAGGGAGTACGCTACTGTAAATGAATTGACACATGATGATTTTACATGATACAGTTTATCTACAAATATTTGTAGTCTAAAGTCACAAAGCTGAAGGTCGAGATTACACGAGCAAATTGAGTGATGGGGTTAGCACGCAAATTGTACAGGAGTGGCTCTAGTAAAAAGATGACAAAATCAGGTTTTATTCAATATTTTTATATCAGGTTTTATAGTAGGTTTAGGTTTGTTGTATTAATATCTCTTGAAAATATGGCTGAATAACGTTACATTGGAGGGTTTTGGTTGTTGTTTAGTATATAATTCATTCACATATTCAAATACGACAAAGAACATAAATTTAGTTACACTGCAGTGTTTGAAAACAAAGAGAAATAAACCAAATTCGCTTAGAGATGTATTTTTTGCCTCGTTGTTTTTCAGATTTACAATTTTACTGTGGAGCAGAGGGATGCATTGTATTTTTATTACTACCGTACACGTGATTCCCTATAAATGTGACTGAAATGATGGAATTATCAATAAGCAGCTAAATAAGACATGAATTAAAAAAAGTTAGGTTAATCCTGCTTTCGTAAAACAACTTCTGTCTCGTGCAGTAATGTCAAATAGCCTCTTATGGATTTTGTCATGCACAGTTTCTTAAAGACAACCTGACAAACAGTCCAATAAAGCAAAATAATTAATGCGAAATAAACCTATTTATGTTATTTTAATATACAATAAAACTATTATGAACCATTTATGATCTTGAGCTGATTTAATGCTTTAATAAAACAAAATACGCTGTATTACAAAATGGTATGCCATAAAACTCGGAGCTGTTGCGTCATAAAATGTTTTCCTGTTAAAGGTCTGAGTCTTATAATAGTCTACCAACTGATGTATGTAAACTTCTTAAATCAAAATTTAAAAAAATATTAAAACACATTAGCTAATTAGTAATCCTATGTACAGCCTAAAAGAATTTTTGAGGCTGAGAATAGCGCAATAATTGTGCCCAAACAGTAACTCGGCTGAGGTATGGGTTTAATTTATTATAAAGTATCGTGTGAAGTAACTGCTACTCTGTAATTGAGTCTTAGGCGTGGTGTGTTTATAAATATTACATTTATTATAGTTGACCTGGCCTATTGTACGTAAAGTGTGGAAGAAAAGTTCCTGCGCGGATTACTAATTTATGAACGATTAAAAATAAAGCAATATAACTTTATACATCATTATTGCACCTCTAAATCTACTTTTTAAAGGAACTGCCATTTTTCTGTCATATAATAATAATAATAAATCCTTTATTGCATAAACAATATAAAAAACATTGTATCGCAAACGACAGTATTAAAACTAATTAACCTAAGGCTCTAATTTAACCAATTATTTATAACAATAAATACACACAAACATACATACAAGGAGGGCATTCACACAATGTGGATGTGTCTAGCCAATTAAGTTGGTCTCCCAGTCGTGTGCTAGGAACTCTCCAACGCTGTAAAAAGCCTGGGACAACAGTATGCCTCTCAAGCGGGTCTTAAATATTTTTGAATCTGGAGCAATTTTCATTTCTTTAGGTAACCTGTTAATTAATTTGACATCGACCTGCGAGGGCAGGTGTTGGTAGACTACCAGTACGGTAGTCATCTCTGCCTGTAGTATTATAATTATGTAAGTCACTGCCCCTTGTCAGGTTGCATTTGGACGTACAATATAAAGTTGTTTCTAGAATATACAAGCAAGACAGAGTCAACAGCTTGAGTTGTTTGAACATTGGTTCGCACGACTCTCTGCTCATTAAATTTGAAATTATATCAGGGGGATGGCACCATGGAGTCAGAAAAAAAGCTTAAATGAGAGCGTAGGTCGAGTAGTACATCAAATTAAGGGTCCTATGTAGTAAAACATAAAACCACAAATTCGACCTCAAAAGGTTCGCTCTTAAAAAACCACGTTGGTTTAGAGTTTCAAAAAGTTACAATTAAGGTCCTATTCTAGACGCTTTGGCTCAACATACTGTCCTGATGATTTGAGACAATCCACAATTTTGTTTGTTATAAAACTATTGTTTCAACGGACAACAAACTGATTATAATCGGAAAATTTCAAAACAAATTTAAATATAACCATGGCCTATTCATAGGACATAATTAACCATGGCAAGAAGCCCGATATTCCACTGATTCAGACACAATTGCCTTACTTTGCGCACTACAACAGTAAACTTCCATATTTGTTCAGTCTATAAGAGAAAAATTTATGTAACTTAGAACATTTTAAAACTAGTTTGAATACAACCTTAGCCTGCTCATAGAAGATGGAAACCCGTGTACAAACCATTATGACTTACTTCTTCACTATCTGAACACTATTTAGAGATTGACAATCTTCACAGCTGAAATTTTGCACGGAGAATCCCATAATGGTGTAGATGTGCAAAAAGGCCGTTGTTATTAAGTAGCCATATTCTTGGTTTTCATTGTAAAATGTGTAAGGTCATTTCTACTAACTGTGACATGACTACGACCTCCTACAGTGTGCTTTATAGACTATATTCGCCTTAAAATACGCACAACGTTGTGTCGGCGTCTCATATGTAAGAATGTAAGAATGTAAGAATGTATAAAACTGGTCTATCTCGGAGAACAACTTGATTTGAATGAGAAAATTTTAAAACTTACTGGAATACAGCAATGGAATGGCCAAACTCCTGCGAAGTAAGCTTCCTAAGACTTATTTTCTCTGAGTTTGATCACTGTATTTCGAGATTATTATAGATTAGGAACCAAACGTACATATTCTATATGTCGTAGATACATATTAAAACTGGGATTGACAAAGTTGAAAGGTTGAGAGGGTTTTTGGAGAAAAGAAATTGACGAAATTTGTAGTCATTACAATCAAACTCCTCCTCCAGATATGTGATGATAGAACTATGAATATTCATAATTACCTTATTTCCACTACAGTAACATTCGTAAACAATACTTGCCGTAGTGAGGCACGGCTACTGTTCAATTGTTATCTGGCGATGCTGCAGATCGAGCGTTTACTCATGAAGTATCCAGGCTGCATGTGCGCTTTTATACTGATGTGATGGGTTAGGATTAGAGGCAATAACGGGGAAAAGGATAAGCAAGCGTAGAGAACTATCCCGTAGCGAAGCACATGTAGTCGGCTAGTATTACATATATTATTATTATGATTAGGTATATTTAATTTTCCAAAAATATTTGTTAGCACAAACTAAGTAGGTCGATTAATTGTTCTTAATATTAGATAGTGTAGCATATCACGATAATAACCCTCTGCTATCAAGTTGTAAGCTGATATAAACAGGAGTTAGTGAGGTCCTACATCATATTGGATTGTAAACTTCCAATGGTGTTTCTGTAACTTAGTAACTACGTTGCGGAAAAGGTAGTTTCAGGATCTTGATAGAACATCAGCTTAATACGGCATCTTAGTTAACCATCTCACAGAAAGAATAAGATAGACACGTATTTTTTAGGTCTTTTACAATATGTAGGCTTATTTAATTATTTTGAATAGGGTTCCGACAAAAATAAATCAGCATAAATGAATGAAATGAAAAACGTCTTTATTTAATCAGGCGAAGTTGGGACTGAAAAGTCCCTTCTACCACTTAAGCTGAAGCTAGCATAAGCAGAATCAGTGAGGCTAGCTTTAGGATATAACTTTGTATTTAACTTTGTGACAGGAGATAACTTTTTATTAATATATAACATAACTGTTGGACCTTGATCCAAATATAACATATGTCAAGGCTTTTTTAAAATTAATAAGTGGTAGCTGACAACAAATAATACGATATATACAGAACGTAATAGCTATTAATTTTTAATTTCCACCAATTTGAATAGCAGCTAACTTAAAGGAAGCACTGTACTCATAGCCTCCTGAGACCTGGAGGCATTCTTGCCTTTATAGCCCTAAAAGCCTAACGTTCTTCTATAAGGCACACAATACGACTAGACTGGAGTTCTGAAATTTTACATGTAAGTGCCCAAATTATAAATCATTCAGAGGACCTATCCATATCAAATTGTTTGTTATAAGCTAGTTAATCGCTTTAGATTGTTAAACAAGCTTTTTTATGAACATTTTTCAAGTAATATCACAGTAATTTTGTATGTACTTGTAGAAGGCACTTCGGTCTCAACCATAAGTATGAACATTTTGTACAATGACTTATAGAAATCATTTCGGTCTCAATTAGTAGAAATACCTTAAATAATTTAATCAGTGCAGTAATACTACAAAAATCAATATCAGCATTGTAATGTTTCAGTGACTACAGACAACATCATGAACGTTCTTGATGACTTAGATAACTCGGCCCTTGAAGGAATTGAGAGTGAAGACAAAGAAGATGGTTTGTTTGTCAATGCAAGACTATCTGATGTCAATAGCATATTTGGAAATTTAAATTGGAGTGATGATTATGACCTTGATCGAGATTATGAACCTGCAACCTCAGATACAGATATAGAGGAAAATGCAGAACCCTCATAAGGTATGCTATATTTACAACAATAACTCTTTCTAACTATAGAACCTGTACAATGTTATATACAAACTTGTTTTATATATACAGTACACTATACATATTAAATTAAGTTATTTACAAAATACTAAAACTTGTTGATATTCTTGGTAGTAGACCAATTGAGAAATTGTTGCCCCACAATCAACTTTTAAATTTCATTTTGCCTCCGCAAACTCTTAATAAAAAGTATTTGAAACAGAATTTTTGTTCTAGGGAAAATTGAAAAGAAACAAGTCAAAGGCTGGTGGTGAAAAAACGAGAGAACAATCTAGACCTACCAATAAATATACAGAAACAATAAAGAAAAGAAAAGAAGAATAATGGCAGCAGAAAATAATTGAACCGGAAGCTATTGCTCTTCATGAACCATTATATTTTCAAGAGGATTGCTCTATTTGGCATGAAGAGGATTATATAAACCAATATTTTGATGATGATTTACTTCAAATAATACTAGATCCTTAGTACTACTTTCTTATGGAAGACCAAAACTGTTTCTACAAATTCCACACACAGTAGTAGACTACGGTATTGTTGTTAACAGATATTTAAATAATATGTCTTGAATGTTAGTTTTTAAAACTACAATCAGCTTTCAAATGTTAATAAAGTACAATGATTCATTTAATATGGTTTATTTATTAACCTACTAGTAGAGACCGAATGTTCTTCTAAAAGGACATCTAATAAGTTAAAGAAGAATTTTGTCAGTATTTTTCCGAGTAAAATAATAGTATTATAAGCTATAATAATGCTTGACACTAACAAAAATAGTAATTTTTTACTCTGGGTCTTATAAAGGAGACTTTTTGGCCTTATAAAAGGACATTCGTTCTCAGAGCCATCTCAGGAATTAAAACATTCAGGTCTCTAAGACTATAATTGTTTTCTCCTTATGAGAAGGACGTCAGATCTCAGGAGGATAGATAAATCATTAGTTGTTCATAAATTAAGGAAACAGGGTGATTATTATCTTCAGTAGCAATTTGAATATGCATAAGTATGGCCTACCTGTGGACGACAGCTCTATCTCTCAGCCGACTACAATTATAATGGTTTGTCAATTGTGCGGAACTGTACTTGAATATTTGATCCTCAGAACATGGTAAACGTAGGGTATTTAACGAACACCCTGAAAACCCTCGGGAAATTAACGATTAGCTCAACAAATAAACAATGTTATCTATGCACAAGCCCTAAACTCATTTGTTCACTATCTACGCCAAAAGTCAAGTTTTGTTTTTAGTTTTCCATTATTTTGGACCTCTAGTCAAATAAATATCGAAAATATTTTCCAAATTAATATACGCTTAGCTAGAGGATAAAATTATTAAAGAGTAAAATGTAGTTTTTTGAGCAAAAGCGTTGACTGATATACGATGACTGTAATGAAAAATGACAGACAGATAAAACTTCAAAATAACTACAAACCAACAGACAGACAGTGAAATGATTTTAAACAAATTTTATCAACCATTTTTTCTTTTAAGTGATATACTAGGAATGATGTCGTATCCAGATTCAGATTATTCATTATTCATCTCTAATACGCCGATCGTAGAGATATGGGTAAATATGAGGAGTGAATGAGTGTGATGAGTGTAGATGAACGGTGTAGTCATTGTTACTGTCTGAGTTCGACTTAGCTCAGAAAGGACTATTTATTATAGCCCAATAGCCAGGGCAACTATGGGACCTACAACTTTACGTGGAATCCGAACCACGTAGTGTTGGTCTGATTTTCAGCAAACTGATAAGTTTGACACTCAGTTCTCTTCTCTACACAACATCCGAACCTTGAGTATCATGACTCCAGACTTCTCTAGTCTACGTTGATGACAACCATTGAGCGGACGCCGTGTCAGTATTAAGAGAACCGAGCATGGAACCTATCGCCTACAATCTCCCAAACACTTTGTCCCCAAGTAGCTGAGTTACAGCACTGCGTCACCAGATTGATGTCAAATATTCATGGCACACACTCCATCACCGATTGACAACAGTGGGAAAACCAGTGACTAGATGTAGTGTTTAACTATCTGATTAAACTAACTTTTAATAAAAATAAAACAAAAATATTTTATTTAATATATAAAAAGATAATTTTATAAAAATATTTATAATTTTTGCATTTAAAAGGCAATATGGAAGCTCAGCCAGCATGATAATGTTTTATCTGAAGGTTATAAACAAAGGCAAAAACGGGTCTAAAAACTTAGTTTAATTAGTTACATGGAAAACACAAAAACCATGATTTTTGCTAGTAGTTATGTAACAAATGAGTAAGTACATTTTTATTGTTTTGATCTAAAGAATGATTTATTGAAGTATGTTAGGTTTGTCGAGAAATACCCCAAGAGAAGTAGGGGACCCCAAGAGAGGTAGGAGTACCTTCATGAACACCTATTCCACAGTTTAAACTGTCACCATCACTAAAAGGTGGGAAGTGATTTTTCTGTACCACCAGCTGCATCACAATCCAAGTACTAAGTCTAATTTTTACTCACCCAAGTTGATTGTAAAACACAAACATACAAAACTTTGTTTACCCACACACGTAAAGTTGACTGTCTTCCCACCCATTCACGTACACAAATGAAACATTATGGTCTACCCACCCAACCACACATAATCAACGTTGATGGCCTCCCGTCAACCCAGGCATGAACAATCTTAATTACATTCTCATGAACCAACCCAAGTACAACGTTAATGGCCATACCATCCGCCCACATACGTACGACGTTGAGGTTCTTCCAATTACCGGACATACGTAAAACGTTGATAGTCTTCTCTCCCACCAAGACACGTACAACTTTGATGGTCATACCACCCTCCCAGTTAAGTTCAACGTTGATGCCTCCACTACCTACCCATACATGTTCACGATGATGTTTCTCCTACTATCCCAAACAGGTCCAACGTTGATGGTCCTGCCTCCCATCTCACGCATGTACATCGGTCGTGATCCACCCTCCTGCTCCACACATGTACTTCGATGATGGTTCTCCTTCCTGCTCCACTAACGTAAACACTGCCCACGATTCCTGACGGCTTTCCCAACAACCCCACGTACTCAAGTAATTGACGAAATAGATTATATTCAATAATATTTCACTATTGAATATACTAATTTGTTTTTCATTAAAACGCTTCATGACGTTTATCAAATTCTACACAACATATAAATTATTTAAAGTATTTTTACAGCCTGTTTGAAACATATACAACCTATAATAAAGTAAAAAGTGAAGGATATTACAGTGTGCCAGAGCGTGAACATTATGACTTGGGGTCGGCTGGCTCCCTGCCATTCGCAATATTGTATGAACTGAGCAACAATCTGTTTTAGGTTTTGCAACCATACAAAATTATTTGCTAGCATCTAATTAATGATAAATTGATTTGACAAAATATATTACTATTGTACTGTTGAATATTTTGATGAAAAAGTTAAGTTTATTGTATGGCAAGCATAATATTTTATTGTTCTATTAAATGCCTGTTATAACATCATGACTTAGCACTTTAGATAATCGTACCTTAGTACGCCACATCTCTTCCTTCTATGTGTATATTTTGTGTGTAATTTGTTTTGTTCGCTCTCTGTGTTATTTTCGTTGGTTGTTGGGTTGGATCAGCCGGCTTTTTACCGGCGCTATCAGCTTACCGTCGCGGGTTTTCCCTTTGCTTCTAGGCCCTCTACATTGTAGTTTCCCGTGGCTAGTTGATAGCAGGCGTTCCAGATTCAGGGTCCAGGTGGGGAGGTGGACATTTATTTATTAACATTATTTATTAACAGTTAAATGTATAAATCAAATTTAAGTTGGACTGTTACCATTTTCGTTTGCAAAAGAGTTACCTCAATTTTGTTTGAATGCTGAATAGTTTCAGTGCACATGATTATATGACATCAGTACCAGGACAGTATTTTATATAAATAGCTTTTATTCCGTCACTGAGTTCGATTATTGCATTCTAGAAATGGGAATAACAGCTATTATATGACCCAATCACTGCGACATTGAAATACTTAAGATGTTATGGGATGCAATCACACTCAGACATTCTAAAGGTAAGTTTATTATCCTTTAAACTGATTGAGAGATAAAGTTCGATGTAATCTAAAGCAAGTTTAACGTGACTTCTTAACCGTTACGATCAAAGGAAGTCCGGGTCATTAAAACTAACATCACGTATAACCCATTGCAAAGCTGTTATAGTTGACCTAAGCACGTCGTCGCTTCTCAAATATCTAGCGAACACATCAACAATAAGACACAATAATATATATTACATTTTTTTCAAACAAAACTTACTAACTGTGTAACCATGTTATTGTTTCTGTTACAATCTAATATAACAAGAAGTGAAAATATGTTTTAACTTCCAGGAAGCCCAGCTGCAAAAAACCTGCAATTAATTACGTTTGCTTAGTTAATTTAGTTTTCACTTTGGAGACGGGCAAATGCCTTCTTCATCACTCAGTGTTTTTTAATATCTTTTAAACAGATAATGCCTTCTTTTAAACAAAATTAAAAGAAGTTTCGTTATTTACATGAAATGAATAGTTAGGCCACACAGGTCGATTACAAATCTTTATGAAATAACTGTCGAAATAGTAATATTGACAAGGATCCGTTAAGTATATTAAATAGCTTTTGAAATATTGGGTTATTCGTATACAAAAATTTAGAATAATTATACTAAAAAAAGTAGTGATTAAAAATAATTGTTTCAAAGTTTACCTTTAAATTCCACGAAAATGTGAAAAAGAGAACGAGGCAAATTTAAAAATAAATAATTTTTAAATTATCGACCTGTCTCTACAAGCGTGCTTGTAAGAACATTCCCTCGAGCTCTAGGCCTCTACTTGAAGTCATATGTAGCTTACAGAAGTACAAACATGCATTTTACAACAATACCACAGTTACTTACATTACTTATAGTACGCGTATAATAACGTACAGTAACGAAGCTCAGCCGTTTTACCTGCTAACCAGGCGACGCTAGCGCTCCAAGCGTTGGTAAAGCAGTCAGTTGGTGCGATAGGTAAGCTGCTGTTGTAGCTCACGTGACTGTTGTTTATGACAATAGTAGGGTTATAAAACTTATTGTATTATAAACGTTTCAATATTCAATGCTTTATACCCAATAATTGTATTGCAACATAAGTGAACTGTTATGCTATCTAGCGGAGACATGACGTAGCTCTGCTTCACGGTCACTAGGAGCGTTAGCGTCAGCCAGTTAGTTGGCATTTTTCTCGAGAGCAAGCTTTGCGACTGAGTATATCAGACTGACAATACTTTCACCTGGGTTTTAGACCCAGAACACTTTCGTGTGCGGCTAACTTGCATTATAAATGTAATTAATTTACAAACATTTAATCGACAGAAAGGAATTTACGATGTACAATACAACAGTTCAAATATGTTTCATGCGGCAATAAAGAGGGAATGGCGTTTGAATTCTAGGTCGTGAAGTTTTAGAGGGGCTGGGTCGTTTGAAACTGCTCGACAAAAACGAAATTGATGGCTTAGAACAGAACAGCACATAACTTGTTGCTCTATATGGCTGGTACAATTGATTTATATTGTCTTGTCCATTTCTGTTTACTATGGATAAAACTGACTCAAATGTAAAATAATACATTTCTGATTCATATATTTCCTCCGATCATAAAAATGTTTTGTACGAATTGATATGTCATATGTCGCGTAGGATTATAAAATATAACAGTTTATGTATTTTCGGATTTTAAATGGAAATCTTTTTCTTTATATTAAATGGTTCAGTAACAATGTTCATGGTTACCTATATTAGTACTTAAAACAAATATTATAATTAATTAAATGATAAGAACAGGGTAAAGAATAAACATATTATAAAACCAAGTAATATCTATCAATAAAAACAAACAGGAAGCTGTTCTCCATTTTATCCTGTGTAAGGGCATTTACTTCCATACCCGGAAATGGTGTAAGATTTCAGACATTGTAAGAGCCCATGCAGAGGTCTGCCACGGCCAAGTGACACATGAGGAACTTGGGCACAGTCATCCGGAAGCGCCCACTGGCAAGCACAGGCAGGTAAATTTGTGTAATATTCTAATTGATATAAGCACTATGCTTTAATATACATATTGCTTAATAAAGTGGTTTAAGAGACTTATTGAATGCTATTCATTCTTATTGGTAACTTTTATTTACAACGTGATTCATACAAGTTAAAAATTGTAATTCTTAAAGTCTTACATTTTGTTAATTATCTGTGCTATCTATTTAATTTGAGTTGGCATTATTTATTTATTTTTAACAGCTGATCGTCATGCTATGAACAATTATGGGTTTCGGATGAGCACGAGTGTGATGAGTGTGTATGAGCAATTGTAGTATTTGTATTAATAAGCCAAGGCCGATCTGCTATTACAATATTTAAAAATGAACAGCAGGTGTTCATTAACTGTTCCTCTTAAACATTTGTTTTAAAACTGTGATTGCGACCGAAATGAGAACATTCATCTTATGTTTCCAGCTGGTATTTTTCCAGCAACGGCAACTACCAACCATCAGCAACGGCAACTACCAACCATCAGCAACGGCAACTACCAACCATCAGTAACGGCAACTACCAACCATCAGCAATGGTAACTACCAACCACCAGCAACGGCTATTACCAACCACCAGCAACGGCAACTACCAACCATCAATAACGGAAACTTCCAACCATCAGCAACGGCAACAACCAACCATCAGCAACGGCAACTACCAACCATAAGCAACGGCAACTACCAACCATCAGTAACGGCAACTACCAACCATCAGCAACGGCAACTACCAACCACCAGCAATGGCAATTACCAACCACCAGCAACGGCAACTACCAACCACCAGCAACGGAAACTACCAACCATTAGCAACGGCAACTACCAACCATAAGCAACGGCAACTACCAACCATCAGTAACGGCAACTACCAACCATCACCAATGGCAACTACCAACCATAAGCAACGGCAACTACCAACCATCAGTAACGGCAACTACCAACCATAAGCAACGGCAACTACCAACCATAAGCAATGGCAACTACCAACCATCACCAACGGCAACTACCAACCATAAGCAACGGCAACTACCAACCATAAGCAACGGCAACTACCAACCATCACCAACGGCAACTACCAACCATCAGCAACGGCAACTACCAACCATCACCAACGGCAACTACCAACCATCACCAATGGCAACTACCAACCATCAGCAACGGCAACTACCAACCATCACCAACGGCAACTACCAACCATCAGCAACGGCAACTACCAACCATCAGTAACGGCAACTACCAACCATCAGCAACGGCAACTACCATTCATCAGCAATGGCAACTACCAACCATCACCAATGGCAACTACCAACCATAAGCAACGGCAACTACCAACCATCAGCAATGGCAACTACCAACCATAAGCAACGGCAACTACCAACCATCACCAACGGCAACTACCAACCATCAGCAATGGCAACTACCAACCATCACCAATGGCAACTACCAACCATCAGTAACGGCAACTACCAACCATCACCAATGGCAACTACCAACCATCAGTAATGGCAACTACCAACCATCACCAACGGCAACTACCAACCATCAGTAACGGCAACTACCAACCATCAGTAACGGCAACTACCAACCATCACCAATGGCAACTACCAACCATCAGCAACGGCAACTACCAACCATCACCAACGGCAACTACCAACCATCAGTAACGGCAACTACCAACCATCACAAACGGCAACTACCAACCATCAGCAATGGCAACTACCAACCATTTTGATGATTCAATCTGTAGTTAGTTACTTATCATTTTATTTCACACTTCCAATTTCTGAATGTTGTAGTAAAATCATTTTTATGTCACTTTATACTAAGTTATGTTAATATATATTACTATTTAACTTTATATGTTATTAAATTACATGTAATAATTCCTGCGTGTCAATTATATGAATGCATTTAATTACAAACATTCCTAGGGTAATTGTCGTTTTAATGTCACTTTAACGGCCCAAGTTCCAAGTGTCATTAAACACTTCCAATATTACTACATTATCTAATATTTACTCTAAAGAGATCTACTTTTAATTTTTAAGTTAATACGGTCATATTTAATGATTGTTATAAGATATTATATATTCATTTAAGTTATAAATTATGGTAATATATTTTGTTTTAAGATGACAAATTAGGTCATCAAATTTTAATTCTTTTAACTTCTTCATTTGATTGTACAGCTGATACGGCAATTTAATATGTATATATACACATACTTAAAGTACATGCAGTAATACGTTATATATACATATTACGAGTATAAAAGTATTAATATTTTTTTATATGATATACTTTTAATTTTTTTTAATAACTAAAGATTAACATATATGGTATTCATATTCACAAAAGATGCATTTATTAAAGCATGTACGATTCCATTAATTTTAAATTATGCAACTTATAACATAAAGCGCTTTTTGTAATATGTTAAACCACCCGACGTACAGTGATGTTGACCCACCCAATCACACCTACAAGTACAGTAATGTTGATCCACCCACTCACGCCTACACGTACAGTGATGTTGACCAACCCAATCACACCTACAAGTACAGTGATGTTGATCCACCCACTCACGCCTACACGTACAGTGATGTTGACCAACCCACTCACGCCTACACGTACAGTGGTATTGACCCACCCACTCACCCCTACACGTACAGTGGTGTTGACCCACCCACTCACGCCTACACGTACAGTGGTGTTGATCCACCCACTCACATCGACACATACAGTGGTGTTGACCCACCCACTCACGCCTACACGTACAGTGGTGTTGATCCACCCACTCACCCCTACAAGTACAGTGGTGTTGACCCACCCAATTACACCTACAAGTACAGTGATGTTGATCCACCCACTCACGCCTACACGTACAGTGATGTTGACCAACCCACTCACGCCTACACGTACAGTGGTATTGACCCACCCACTCACCCCTACACGTACAGTGGTGTTGACCCACCCACTCACGCCTACACGTACAGTGGTGTTGACCCACCCACTCACGCCTACACGTACAGTGGTGTTGATCCACCCACTCACATCGACACATACAGTGGTGTTGACCCACCCACTCACGCCTACACGTACAGTGGTGTTGATCCACCCACTCACCCCTACACGTACAGTGGTGTTGATCTACCCACTTACGCCTACACGTAAAGTGGTGTCAACCCACCCACACTCACTCCTACACGTATAGTGGTGTTGACCCACCTACTCACGCCTACACGTACAGTGATGATGACCCACCCACTCACGCCTACACGTACAGTGGTGTTGACCAACCCACTCACGCCTACACGTACAGTGGTATTGACCCACCCACTCACCCCTACACGTACAGTGGTGTTGACCCACCCACTCACGCCTACACGTACAGTGGTATTGACCCACCCACTCACATGGACACGTACAGTGGTGTTGACCCACCCACTCACGCCTACACGTACAGTGGTGTTGATCCACCCACTCACGCCTACACGTACTGTGGTGTTGATCCACCCACTCATGCCTACACGTACAGTGGTGCTGACCCACCCACTCACCCCTACACGTACAGTGGTGTTGACACACCCACTCACGCTTAACCGTACAGTGGTGGTGACCCACCCACTCACGCCTACACGTACAGTGGTGTTGACCCACCCACTCACGCCTACACGTACAGTGGTGTTGATCCACTTACTCACGCCTACACGTACAGTGGTGCTGACCCACCCACTCACCCCTACACGTACAGTGGTGTTGACCCACCCACTCACGCTTACACGTACAGTGGTGTTGACACACCCACTCACGCCTACACGTACAGTGGTATTGACCCACCCACTCACGCCTACACGTACAGTGGTGTTGATCCACCCACTCATGCCTACACGTACAGTGGTGCTGACCCACCCACTCACCCCTACACGTACAGTGGTATAGACCCACCCACTCACGCCTACACGTACAGTGGTGTTGACACACCCACTCACGCCTACACGTACAGTGGTGTTGACCCACCCACTCACGCATACACTTACAGTGGTGCTGACCCACCCACTCACCCCTACAAGTACAGTGGTGTTCACCCACCTGCCCACCTCTACGTGTACAAAAGTCTCAGCAGTACATTAACTAACACATTAACAACATCAGTGTTTATGATTACCTATGATAATGAGTCTTAGTGACGTAAGCACTGTTAGTGCTTATTTCTATAAATATGGAAATCACATGCGATAGCCTATATAAGAATTATTCAGTAACAAAATTAGAAGCTGTTACAAAAACTAGGACAACTATTAATTTTTCAATTGAACGGCAAATGAGGACTATCTATAGAGTATTTTAGCCCGTCCCGAAGTAAACCTATGACGTAATAAAATAATTCTACAGTACTTTTTGCATCATACTTCAGGAAGAGCTAAAAATACACAAAATGCACTACTTATTGAGTTTTAAAATATTTAAAAAAGTAGAATGACCTCCCTCGTCAAGATGAACTTTGTTGAACTACTTCCGCACATGTGAGATAAGAAATAACTATTGGAAATATAAATGGGGAATGGCAATATTATATAAATGGGCTCGTCAGTTATGTTCTTGACGAGCTTAATTTCAAACTATGAAGCAACATTCAGTTGGAGAAGCAGATATTAAATGGTAGGAAAGGAAATACTTACCTCTGTAAGTGCGAGTACCGTGGTCTTAAAGGGGGTCGTTTCCCTTACGCAAGGCGCACACTAGTGATTAATCGCCACCTGTGCAACATAATTTTAAATGCGAATCAAGCCCTTTTTTAAAACACGGGTTTTTTTCATTTAAACGATTAGTTTCGTAATAACAATAGTATCGTAACACTTCAAGTCTCATATAAAAGGTGAAGACCTGTACTAGTGGGTCATAAGTTTTATTTTTTTAAATTTTAAATGCCATTCTTGACGACTTTGCATTTTTAAAACTCATAATACTATAGTCCAGCCGATCTAACTTTACCTCTGAGGGGAGGACAACATTGAAAGCACCGTTTCTCTTGGTGGTTTGGGAAACGGCCACCTTAGATATGCCTTATGAATATTGCGTTCAGTTGTGGAAGGTGGTCATCAACCAAACACGAGAGTCTGGGTGCCGTGGTCTCGTAGATAGGCAATATGAACGTTGAAGCTAGATTTCGTCCAATAATGGAAGGCGCTCTACAGACAGTCTGTGGTCTGGGTGCCGTGGTCTCGTAGATAGGCAATATGAACGTTGAAGCTATATTGCGTCCAATAATGGAAGGCGCTCTACAGACAGTCTGTGGTCTGGGTGCCGTGGTCTCGTAGATAGGCAATATGAACGTTGAAGCTATATTTCGTCCAATAATGGAAGGCGCTCTACAGACAGTCTGTGGTCTGGGTGCCGTGGTCTCGTAGATAGGCAATATGAACGTTGAAGCTATATTTCGTCCAATAATGGAAGGCGCTCTACAGACAGTCTGTGGTCTGGGTGCCGTGGTCTCGTAGATAGGCAATATAAACGTTGTAGCTATATTTCGTCCAATAATGGAAGGCGCTCTACAGACAGTCTGGGTGCCGTGGTCTCGTAGATAGGCAATATGAACGCTGTAGCTAAATTGTATCCAGTAACGGAATGCGCTCTCCAGACAGTCTGGGTGCCGTGGTCTCGTAGATAGGCAATATGAACGCTGTAGCTATATTGTATCCAGTAATGGAAGGCGCTCTCCAGACAGTCTGGGTGCCATGGTCTCGTAGATAGGCGATATGAACGCTGTAGCTATATTGTATCCAGTAATGGAAGGCGCTCTCCAGACAGTCTGGGTGCCGTGGTCTCGTAGATAGGCAATATGAACGCTGTAGCTATATTGTATCCAGTAATGGAAGGCGCTCTCCAGACAGTCTGGGTGCCATGGTCTTGTATATAGGCAATATGAACGCTGTAGCTATATTGTATCCAGTAACGGAAGGCGCTCTCCAGACAGTCTGGGTGCCGTTGTCTCGTAGATAGGCAATATGAACGCTGTAGCTAAATTGTATCCAGCAACGGAAGATGCTCTCCAGACAGTCTGGGTGCCGTTGTCTCGTAGATAGGCAATATGAACGCTGTAGCTATATTGTATCCAGTAACGGAAGGCGCTCTTCAGACAGTCTGGGTGCCGTGGTCTCGTAGATAGACAATATGAACGCTGTAGCTATATTGTATCCAGTAATGGAAGGCGCTCTCCAGACAGTCTGGGTGCCGTGGACTCGTAGATAGGCAGTATGAACGCTGTAGCTATATTGTATCCAGTAATGGAAGGCGCTCTCCAGACAGTCTGGGTGCCGTGGTCTCGTAGATAGGCAATATGAACGCTGTAGCTATATTGTATCCAGTAATGGAAGGCGCTCTCCAGACAGTCTGGGTGCCGTGATTCCGTAGATAGGCCATATGAACGCTGTAGCTATATTGCGTCCAATTATTGAAGGCGCTCCCCAATCAAACACTCAGATTCTGGGTGCTGTCGTATTGTAGATTGGCAATATGAATGTAGTAGTTTGTAGATAAAAAGTAATGAATTAGTGGTTTAGATGGTGTTAGTTTGACTCTCTAATTAGGCATGGGACAATTCATGTACAAACGGGAGAATATTAAAATTATCAGATACTTTAATACAACAAAATTTACGTGTATTTCATTTTATTCATTGCAGGAAAGCATGGGCGAACAGCAAGTGTCCTTATAAATAATATGTAAAGCAGATTTTTGCTACCCCAACTTCTCCCTTATTTCTTGATCAATTTGAACGATTTAGGTGTCAAAGATTTGCTTATTGGTAGTTGTACTAAAATTTTAATTAATTGTTCAACATTTTACCCTGAGGAGTTAAAGTAACAGCTGTTCAAATGTAAAAATGACGCTTATGAACTTTTTACAGCCGTTGGATGATGTTTATAATATTGAGGAACTTCTCAAAAAACATATTTCTTATAGATCTTTCTTTATAATATTAGAGAGAATAAGTTTAGAAAGTTTTTTTAGCTTTATAAATATGAAAAATAAAATGCGTGTCTGTGCGAGACTGACTGCGCGTCCTTTATACATTAATACACCGTTCGTCATGAGACAATTGGGAGGTTTAATATTTTTTTAGGGAAGGTTTAAGCATGGTTTAATTCGTATCGGACTGTAGGACTCTTATCTACTGGTATTTAAATTTTATCAGTCATCAGCTGTTAAATATAATAAATGAAATTGGATAAATAATAACATCAGGTGTTTATATAGTATTTACACTATAAATTACACTATAAACACTAAACTCACAACTCAAGTGCAGTGAGTTTAGAGTTTAATCACTTATATTTTGTAGTCATAAGTCACAAAAGAAGCCTAAAGCTTAGGTATCACGAGTACAGCGAGTGATGGGGTTGGCACGTGAAGTGTGCTTGGGTGTCCCCTAGTTTTCATTTAATCATTTTGACTTTTATCATATACAAAATATTTTCAAAGGGAACACACAAAATATATAAGGTAATACATTTTTCTTTTAAAACAATATTAACAATATAATATTATTTGATGTAGAAAGCTGTGTAGTACATAAAAGGTATACTATGAATACTGCATTTACTATATTATAATTCATTTCCAAAATGTATGCGAAATCCCTAAATTGTAGTTATCGAATATGATTTATTATTCAGGTACGTGAAGATACTCCTTTTGAACAGCAGTTTGTATTCCTTGAGAGTAATGAAGACAGATCGAAGGTCCATCAATTGTGTTTTAAGCTTCTTCTACGTTAAATTGTTTTCCTTCAGCTACCCCACAATACAAATGGGTTGCTGGGGGAAAACAGCCAGTAAAGACTTTACTAGTTTTATTTCCAGAATTATTTCACAAAATTCAGTGTTGTAACTATATTGCATAGAAAAAAATAAATACACGTGCTTGAAAAAACTTTAATAATTTTTCTTGTAGTTTGTTCCTCGATTGATAAACTCATTAAATTATTCAAATGTGAGTTTAAATTTAAAAACTTTAACTTTATCAGGTCTCTCTCTCTCTCTCTCTCTCTCTCTCTCTCTCTCTCTCTCTATCTCTCTCTCTCTCTCTCTCTCTCTCTCTCTCTCTCTCTCTCTCTCTCTCTCTCTCTCTCTCTCTCTCTCTCTCTCTCTCTCTCTCTCTCTCTCTCTCTCTCTCTCTCTCTCTCTCTCTCTCTCTCTCTCTCTCTCTCTCTCTCTCTCTCTCTCTCTCTCTCTCTCTCTCTCTCTCTCTCTCTCTCTCTCTCATCAAATGTGGTTTTTGAAATCAGGACATTAAAGGATCATTATGTAAAATAAAATATTTTAAACTTGTTCGTGTGTTTTGGTCGATATTAAAAAAAATTATCTCATTGGTGGTATATTGAACATGTAAGCTTATAACGTATACATATATTTGTCACACATACATATTTTCAACCGAAATGAATTTATACAGCTTGTCCTTGTGTAAAAAACACACAGCCAGATTTAAATTGTGGAATCAATATTTATTTCCACATTAGATCGAAGAGGCAGGTGTTGGATGGTTAAGAAACCGGTATCTAGGTCTGTGACGAAAGATCAATATTTAAACATTAAGACACAAGTAATTTGTACAGTAGATTTTAGTTTATTTAGATACTTTTGATTTTTATATTTTTAAAATCTTCTATATTTTTGTAGCTGGCCTATGAAAGCTATACGATATATATATATATATATTTTGGAAATTAACTTTATTAAAACCAGTAACATTCCTTTCTAGAATGTATTGTACTTTCAAGTTTATCCACTATCTTATAGGTCAACAGATCAACGTTGATTATTAACATAGCAAAGTTTTCACCAACCAGAAAAGATCATACATGATCGAGTATAAAAGTGAATAAGTTATTAATTTTAACATTAAAAAAATTTAATAATGCAAGAAAAATTAATAGTCAAACAAACAACAGTTTGCAGTGTTGGATACCACAAAGTGCAGATTATCTGCAACAATAAACGAACAGTTAATCAGTTGTGACAAGTGCCGCCTAGGCTCAGAATGTAATCAGCAAGGTAATACAGGTGAGGTGAGTTCTTGACACTCCGGGGGGAGGGGGATATCACATGCCGGAGTGAATATGTGATTTACCGTTGCCTCTGTAATAACTAAGTACTAGATAGAAAATGCTATCAACATTCCCTTATAAAATAGGAGCTACACAATCCCTTAAGAACTAGCTAAGAAACTAATTTATGACTGATATTAATATTACTGACAATCAATTAATATGTGTGACTAGAGAGGAAAGTGTGTTATTAACACTTCATACTGTTTACTAATAAAAGTTGTCATAGTAGATTTTGTCAAGTTATACATACATTCATTGCATTGTCCTTTCCTCATATATAACTCCCTCATAAGTGTTCTATACTCATGTTCTATTTGGTATACCTCGTTCTCACAAGAAAGAATATGCCAATTCCAAATGGAGTAGAAGTACATCTCACGTAACACTCTTATACGTTTTGGTGTCAAGTGGGTGATAAATGTGATTATATTACAAATACTGCTACATCATTTAATTCCTAGTGGAAAATAGAGTACACATCATATAACACTGAACATTTTAAATTATTGATTGTCAACAAAAAGTTTTATTTTAAAGTCAACAAAAAGTGTATCAAAGTGTCAAACGAAATAAACTTTAAGTCTTATTAAAGGATTAACTTACTATCTGGAGTGTTCTACATGTAAAAAAAATAAAAATAAATAAAAATACATGACACATAGGGTATATTTATTTCGAAATTGTGAGTTGTGTAAGGACAGTTACGTGTGACTCTCCGACATTACATGGGTTGCTGGCGCGGGGAGATTGTTCCATTACTGCCTCTAGCCATTTAATATGTCAGCATTTAGCGATTTAAGTTAGGTCATTTAGAACATCTGTGACAATATTTAGCGTTAACTTCTAAAAATCATTTACACTTAAAAATGTAGATCTGTAGTTTCTCTTGAATTAATGTACGTTTTATATTGAATAATAAATTGAAAGTGTGGGATAGCATCAAATATGCAGGGTTTTAAGGAAAAGTCTTTGAATAATTTTGGATGTTATTACAAACATAAAAATAAGCAAACAAGTTCATGTGAAGGTATGTCCCAAAACCTTAACCCCTGCAACTTGAGAACTACTCAAGGTAAAGTTTTGAAAATTGAGAATTTGTATTATCTTTTGATACACCTTTTTAAAATAAAATATTATCTGTCCACTTAAAAAATGTGGGTGTTCAAATTATTCCAACCAAAATACCTCAAACCTAAGTAATAAAAAATGCAAGAATAATTTTTATTTTGAAAACGTTATTATAAGTTCAAAAATGTTTCAGTAAAATTGAATAAAAAACAACTGAGCCGTTGATTATAATAAATGTACCCATATTCATTTTGTGCTACCGGAATGACACCATGCTTTAAACAGTACAACTCATTTGCAAGTGCGGTCTAGTTTTAAAACATACTCACTATTCTAAACAGAGATAAAGTAATATTTAATACAAAAAAAGATCTACCAAAAGGTAATACAATCCTCAAGTTTCATAACTTTTCCTTGAGTGGTTTTCGAGTTATATATTTTCGAATAAAAAAAAAAACATACAGACATAAAACCATAGGATTTAGAACGTTCTCGTATGAACCTTTTCGCTATTTTAAATAACGCCGTAAATTAATGAACTAATTTTTCTGAGCACTCTGTATATATATATATATATATATATATATATATATATATATATATATATATATATATATATATATATATATATATATATATATATATAAAATGGAAATTTATTTATGTACGATAAAAACTAAAACATGTATTTTAATATAATAGTATATTCTTTTTCACAGTAAATTTGTGTTTTCATATTCTTATACATTCAATATTAAAACTTAAAAATTATTTTTTAAATCCAGAACTTTTTGTTCGTCTTTTACACGGGAATGCTGCACATAGCACGCTCTTTTAAAACCAAACTCGAAAACACAATGATAATTTTGAACCACCAATTTTCCTAAACTTGAGCAACGATTTATATGAACCAGTAATAATTTTCGATGGATTTTTATACAAGTAACAAAAACAAACTTTTATTTATAATTTTGGTATTAGGTTTACTGTGTACCTTGTATATCGGTTGAACGTTGTATATTGTTATCAAATGAAAAGAAAACAAACTTGTTAATGTACACTCAACAAGGAGGGAGAAGTGTTCAACAGAGAAAACTAGTGTAAGACTTTTAGAACGACCTTAATTTAGGATTTCGTAACAAACATCATTAGGTACGAGTTTTGTTTGTAAGTGAGTTAGTGTATTTATAAAGAATTATAGGCACACATATACTGTAGATTCTTAAACTTAAATAAAAGCTAAGAAATTTAATGAATAAAGAAGTCATATTGGACAGTACTGATCATAAAATGTGTAATGATATAATAATACCACCCTTCGAACTTAAATTGCCAGTTGGGGGATTAGTGGTTATGGGCTTCAGATGATGGCGAAGTTCCTAGGCTCGAATCCAAACCTGAACTAATGGTTAGGTAAAGTTCACAGTCAGGTATGTGGTTAGGATAGACTGCCTAGTGAATATATGATAACAAAATAAATAAACTAAACAACTACCAGACATTTACAAACTAATAATATCAGTTATGACTCTCCCACTCACCCTTACACGTACAGTGACTATGACCTTACAGTTCATCCATACAAATACTGTGGTTATGACCATAGATAACTAACTCTACCCAGATAGCTCATTCCCGTGCCAAAGAGTGTTAACAATGTTTTCGTAGTGTGTGAACTGTCCGCTTTAAAGCACGTCGAGCGGCTGTCAACTGGGCGGCGTTGCCAGATTGAACTCAATCAACTAACCATATTAAAAACAAATATTACAATAGAAAATATCAGCTGATAGTAATAATTGAGGTTTAATACTTGTTCAATCCGGCAACGTCGCATCCTAAATTCACATTCGTGTAGTGCGTATTTCCTACTTTCTCATTAAACATCGCGCACACTTTTCACGTATACTATGAGCCATCTGGGTGGAGTTAATTATCTGTGGTTATGACCCACCTGCCAACCAATACACATTCAGTGGTTATGACTCTCCCGTCCCCGTACACGTACAGCGGTTATGACCCACCTGCCCACCCATACACGTTCAGTGGTTATGACCCTCCCGTCACCCATACACGTACAGTGGTTATGACCCACCTGCCCACCCAGATACGTTCAGCGGTTATGACCCTCCCGTCCACTTACACGTACAGCAGTTATGACCCACCTGCCCACCCATACACGTTCAGTGGTTATGACCCTCCCGTCCCCGTACACGTACAGCAGTTATGACCCACCTGCCCACCCAAACACTTTCAGTGGTTATGACCCTCCCGTACCCGTACATGTACAGCGGTTATGACCCACCTGCCCACCCATACACGTTCAATGGTTATGACCCTTCCGTACCCGTACACGTACAGCGGTTATTACCCACCTGCCCACCCAAACACGTTCAGTGGTTATGACCCTCCCGTCCCCATACACGTTCAGTGGTTATGACCCTCCCGTCGCCGTACAAGTACAGCGGTTATGACCCACCTGCCCACCCATACACGTTCAATGGTTATGACCCTCCCATACCCGTACACGTACAGCGGTTATGACCCACCTACCCACCCATACACGTTCAGTGGTTATGACCCTCCCGTCACCCATAAACGTACAGCGGTTATGACCCACCTGCCCACCCATACACGTTCAGTGGTTATTACCCTCCCGTACCCGTACACGTACAGCGGTTATGACCCACCTGCCCACCCATACACGTTCAGTGGTTATGACCCTCCCGTCCCCGTACACGTAAAGCGGTTATGACCCACCTGCCCACCCATACACTTTCAGTGGATATGACCCTCCCCACCCCGTACATGTACAGCGGTTATGACCCACCTGCCCACCCATACACGTTCAATGGTTATGACCCTACCGAACCCGTACACGTACAGCGGTTATGACCCACCTGCCCACCCATACATGTTCAATGGTTATGACCCTCCCGTACCCGTACACGTACAGCGGGTATGACCCACCTGCCCACCCATACACGTTCAGTGGTTATGACCCTCCCGTCGCCGTACAAGTACAGTGGTTATGACCCACCTGCCCACCCATACACGTTCAATGGTTATGACCCTCCCGTACCCGTACACGTACAGCGGTTATGACCCACCTACCCACCCAAACACGTTCAATGGTTATGACCCTCCCATACCCGTACACGTACAGCGGTTATGACCCACCTGCCCACCCAAACACGTTCAATGGTTATGACCCTCCCGTACCCGTACACGTACAGCGGTTATGACCCACCTGCCCACCCATACACTTTCAGTGGTTATGACCCTGCCGTCCCCGTACACGTACAGCGGTTATGACCCACCTGCCCACCCATACACGTTCAGTGGTTATGACCCTCCCGTACCCGTACACGTACAGTGGTTATGACCCACCTACCCACCCAAACACGTTCAATGGTTATGACCCTCCCGTACCCGTACACGTACAGCGGTTATGACCCACCTGCCCACCCATACACTTTCAGTGGTTATGACCCTGCCCTCCCTGTACACGTACAGCGGTTATGACCCACCTGCCCACCCATACACGTTCAGGGGTTATGACCCTCCCGTACCCGTACACGTACAGTGGTTATGACCCACCTACCCACCCAAACACGTTCAATGTTTATGACCCTCCCGTACCCGTACACGCACAGCGGTTATGACCCACCTGCCCACCCATACACGTTCAGTGGTTATGACCCTGCCGTCCCCGTACACGTACAGCGGTTATGACCCACCTGCCCACCCATACACTTTCAGTGGTTATGACCCTCCCGTCACCCATACACGTACAGCGGTTATGACCCTCCCGTCACTCATACACATACAGCGGTTATGACCCTCCCGTCACCCATACACGTATAATATTTATGACACTCCCGCCCATCCGTACACGTGGAAGAAATATGGAAACGCTTTTACAACAACGTTCTTTTTTCCCATAGATAATTTGATAATTTAATTTGTTTGACTAATTGGCTTCCATAAAGTATAATTTTGTATCAGAATAATTTACTTGAAAACCTTCAGTAGCGGAGAAACAATTTGTCAAAATTAGTTTCTTTAAAATTAAAATGGCCGCTACCCTGGAAAGGATTAAACCATTCGAAGTCCGGTTTGCATCAATTAATTTGCATTAAATAGACCTTTCATTTGATACCAAACTCGACCTAGGCTTACATTGAAGATTTTCACTCAACTCCGCGTGGGCCGTCTCCCTGAAAAGATTAAATGTCACTAGTTGTGTCAAAAAGTGTGTTATTTATAACTAAGAACAAGATTTAAATTTTACAAGTGAAGTCATACAAAAGTTGTGAACCCGTTTCATATTTTTTCCACCTTGTATAACAGTAAAACCTTTGATTATCTCATCATTCAATCGAAATAAACAATTGTATTGATAATGTTATATTGAGGGTAAACAATTAGTATTATTATAGAACACTACAATCCTGTACACCACTCCAAACATATCGAGATTCGATATTAACAATGAATCAGTCAAAACATTGTCGAACATTTGCAATGTAGTCAAGACATTTTCTACCAAGATTGAAAACATTCACCTAAGTTATCTTTTATTTTCCCTGATGAAACAAACAGAGGTCCTTTTCACTGGGATAGCAATTCATTGAAATCCATATTTTTCCAGTTTAATCAGGTCAACCCTAGGATAGTTGGCACTGAACATTGACATCATACTTGATTGAATTAATGTCATATTCATACGTAAATGATATTCTTAAAATAATACAGTTGCTTAGCTTTCGACGACCATCTTTGTTTTTGACGTGTCACGATGATTGTAGTAAACGCTTATAAAATGAACATTTTCTTTGAGTATAAAGCTAAAACATAAAAAATAAATGGTACCAGATAACTGGCACAAAATTTATCCCTTTTCCTTTGTTATGTCAGATTGTTGAAAAAATGTACAAAGATTGTTAAAGAAATAATTATTAAATATGAATATATTGTTCAATTTAATTAAAATTAAAGGATGTAAACACACACCTAAAAACAGTTATTCAACTAATTTCATTTCTAAGGAATGTACAGACAAAACAATTATTTTATATAAATAAAGGAATGGAAAGAATATTCTTCAAAAACAACTGATCAATTAATTACATAGGCCTAGCTAGATTCCATGTAAACAACCTTCAACGACTTGAGTTGTTGCTTCTGTCCTTCGGCCTCCAACCCCAAACTAGTGGGGTGGTAACAAAAATATTTTTAATTTTAATTCGCATCTTTACTGAAAATTTAATCAAAATCGTTAGAATAAAGCTTGTAAAAATTGCATTTTAAAATAATTTTTCCCGTAAAAACATTTTTATAACTAAACAATTATTAAAGTTAGGGGCATGCTGTTTTTAATAAAATATTTTAAATTGTAATTCAAATCTTTCCTGCAAATTTAATCAAAGTCATTAGAGTTGTTTTTGAGAAAATTCCATTTTGTATGTTTTGCCCATAAAAATAAAAAAAATTAAATGTCAAAAAAATGAAAAAAGGCCTGGATATATTAGCTAAATACACCTAAATACCATATTTCATAAAAATCGATCCATCCGTTTGGTCACCAGCGAAGTACACAGACACACACAACGGACAGACATAAATTAAAGATAAAAACCAATTTTTATGTGTTCAGGAGGCTCTAAAATGAATTTTTAGAACAACTTGTAAAAAGACTTTTGTACGATCACAATACTTTCTCTATGGTAACGTAAATGGGAGAAAGTAAAATTGATTTATTTAACGCAAAGCTAGGTTTATTAAATATCTACGATAGTCAAGATATGAAGCATATTATGTTTTACATTATATGTTATATTATATGTTTACATATAATATGTAGCCTTATTAAAGGTCCTGAAGTACGACTATGTTTTATTGAATGATACACGGACTAGATTTAAATAATAACGGAAACGGAAAAATAACAATCATAACCTTCAAATAAGTAAACTCAACACAAAGAAATCATTATATGTGAAATATTAGTACATTTATTAGTCATCTAGAAGTTGGGAAATAGAAGTTTTTTGCTGTCAGTAAATTTGCATAAGGACTAAACACGTCACCCGTGCAATATTTGACTCAACTCGTTAGTGTTGAATGAACAAGTTTTAAAGAATTTATCATCTATAACTCATAATAACTCTATAACTATAATACCATGTATTATTAATTCAATGTTCGTAATAACATGCTTTTCCTCCATCATCAATACAATATTTAATCAGTGTTTACTTTTAACAGTTTTAACTTTTAAAACTTTATATTTTAATAAAACTTAAGCAAAACGGCATCGGAATTTGTATGTAATTATAACTATAAATCAAATACTAATTACTATAAGAGAAATAATCTTATTAGGTACGAAATCTAAAAAAAAAGACATGAAATATTTGAGAGAAGAACTGCAGAATTTCACTATTTTCAACCTTTCGCCCACGGATGTTCTTTTCTGATGTCATGAAAAAATGTGTTCGGTAGAATTATAAAATTTTATTAGTTAATTAATGTGGTATTAATAATAAACAAATATAAACTTTATTTGGATTGGTATCCAAGTTCATTTATATAATTTTCAACGAATACAAAAATGGAATTATAATATTATAACCTAATAATGGGCTTTTTTTTCTTTAGGTCCATGATCAGAAATATTGCATTATGCATTGTATATGGATAAATGTTATCACAAAGGCCATACGACTTGATTCCGATTACTTAAAAATATAATGGCTTAGTTTTTTATATAAGTAAAGTCATGAAAGGTAACAAAAAACTAATAAATCATTGAAGAGAATTTTTTAATAATAAATATTGCAGTCAATTGGCAGTATCAAAGTGTTAAGTTCACCGGTAGATCTTTGATATTTTACGTGCTCTATGGCATCTCACTGTAAGATAAGGCCGAACCACAATATGAATGTTACGCGGGTTGATTGTAGAGAGCGATGTAAGAGTACTGTATAAGAAACCGTTACGTGACTGGCACATCTTTGATAGTTTACGTGACTATGGTATGGTAACCACAAACAGTCCAGTTAATAGAGAATATAGTCTTATATAAAAGAGAGTACGCAATCTAGTAATGGAGAATACGCACTCTAAAGGAGAGTGCGCAGTCCGGGTAATGGAGAGTAAGCAGTCTATCTAAAGGAGAGTACGCATATTGGTAATGGAGATTACGCAGTCCGAGTAATGGAATGCCTACCTTCTGGTTAGGGCTACCTATGGTTCGGGTAATGGAAGGTACGCAGTCCGGGTAATGGAGGGTACGCAGTCCGGGTAATGGAAGGTACGCAGTCTGGGTAATGGAAGGTACGCAGTATATGTAATGGAAGGTACGCAGTCCGGGTAATACAGAGTACGCAGTCCTAGTAATGGAAGGTACGTAGTATAGGTAATTAAAGATACGCAGTATATGTAATGGAAGGTACGCAGTATATGTAATAGAAGGTACGCAGTCCATGTAATGGAAGGTACACATTCCATGTAATACAGAGTACGCAGTCCGGATAATGGAAGGTACGCAGTCTGGGTAATGGAAGGTACGCAGTATATTTAATGGAAGGTAAGCAGTCCGGGTAATACAGAGCACGCAGTCCTAGTAATGGAAGGTACGTAGTATAGGTAATTAAAGATACGCAGTATATGTAATGGAAGGTACGCAGTATATGTAATAGAAGGTACGCAGTCCATGTAATGGAAGGTACACAGTCCATGTAATACAGAGTACGCAGTCCGGATAATGGAAGGTACGCAGTCCATGTAATGGAAGGTACGCAGTCCATGTAATGGAAGGTACACAGTCCATGTAATGGAAGGTACGCAGTACATGTAATGGAAGGTACACAGTCCAAGTAATACAGAGTACGCAGTCCGGATAATGGAAGGTACGCAGTATGTGTAATGGAAGTTACGCAGTCCATGTAATGGAGATTACGCAGTCCGGGTAATGGACAATACGCAGCCATTAATCTATATATTAAAATATGTCTTCGTTAAAGTTGTACTTTTTGCAATTTAAATTTAGTATTTAATAGTAGTAAGTACGTATTTATGTAAAAATAATTGAGAATACAAAAGACGTATCATATTTTAAAAAGTGGGGGGTTTTTACTTAAAGTGATGACTTGACATTAGTAAAAATATTCTTTATAACGTTGTAACAAAGCAAGCTGCTTTCCCCGAACCTCATCTCAAAGTGCTTGAGCGGTATATTGCCCTAAAGCGATCTGCTAAGACACGGAGAAGAAACACGATCACGATGTTTTTGCACCCAAAGTATCTGAAAAGAGCTTGATTTTGTTATTGATTTCATATTAGCCCCAGACTAATGATCAACAATATATTAACATGATATTATTAAATAGCTTTTAACCAACATTTAAATTTTAAAAATAAAAGACCAATACTAATAAAAATTGTTTTTGTTTTAAGCAACTAGACTCTTGTCATTGGGAGTAATCATTAGGGTAATACTGATGTAAAAGAATGTCTAAAGAGTGGGACACGTTTTAAAAATATTATGAAATACAAGTTACAGTAGTTAGTCTTTAAAGGCGTTTGATTTATTATCATCTCGTTCTCAACTAAATAATCGGTTACAATAGAACATTAATCTCATAAAGTTGGTTGAGTTGGTCCATTATATAAAAAGAAAGTTAGTTGTAATTGATCAACTGGGTCATTTACCACTCTGGATATCTAATGATATACTGTATATTAGTATGTGTCCATATCCACTCCTTGGTAGTGATAAAATTACTTTCTGTGGACCATTGTGGCCTGCGAGCTACTAATTCTTTGTTAAAAAATTAGTAACTTTAGATCTATGATTAAAGAATGGAAATAGATAATAAAACTAAATATAGACCAATTCATGTCTAATAAATCAATGCACTTTAAATACATGTGTTTATTGGAAATGTAAACTTCTTAATATCAAGACTTAAACAAGTAAATGTAGGTAGAAAGCACATTATTTAATTTATTTCTAGAATAAATTTGACATTCTTAATCTCCAAACTATGTCGAAGAGGCAGAAACAGTGAAAGTTGCGATGTCCTTTGATATAGACTTTCAGATATTGTTGGCTACAGGTGTTACGAAGTGGCAACGTTGCGCGGCAGTTGTGATATTAATCATGCTCAAAATATTGACAGCACAGCTGACAGACATTACTGTGGAAGTTATAGTAGCCTAGTCTTACGGTAATTTTCATTGTTATACTTATGTAATTAAATCTAAGATGTACCTAACAGAAACTGTTTAATTTAACGCAACTGTGTTTTATTTATTTAAAAATAAGTCACCAAAAACTATATATTAGTGGATTTTTAAATTTATACCTTATATATTTCCGTCATCATTGTCACTGCTACCTAGTGACATTGTCATAGATCCCAGAAGATTGTCGATGTAAGGATCAGCAGCGGAGTACTTGCTTTGGATTAATTTTTTACATGTTCTAATTCTTGATCAAACTTTCTTCACCAATCAGTATACAATTTTCTTCTGACAGTGATGTAATACTTTAAAACTATACGAAGAAATAGTTTTTTTTAGAGGAAACATTAGAATCTACACTTGCACAAACCTGAGCCCTTTTTGGTTAGAGCTTAAAAACCAACTCGGGAGGGGAATACAATTTAACTTGAACAAAATATAATTTATTGAAAAACATTAAACTAAAAAAGTTTTAATATAATATATCATATTAAAATAAACAATTTACACGACAGAAATAATTTTGTGTGAGAACAAATTTAAACAATAATAACAAATAGGATAGAGAGAAGTGTTCTCGAAACCGTTGTACTGACCTTACTCCCTTTATAGATTTCATCTTCCACGATGTGAAGTTCAATTTCCTCTTCAACTACTTTGACAATCTTCTTGCCTACAGCGAGACCTTCCTGGAGCTAAGTGCTGAACATCTGGAGGAATTTCAGAAGCGCCTGCGTAGCGCGGGCCTTGAGGTTGGGGCCACCATCCCAAAACCTGAAATTATTTCCTAGGTCATCTGGTTTCCTCTCAGGGCATCTGCATTGACCAGCTTAGACCCAGAGTATTCGGGACATTTTTCCTCCCCGGGATGCCAAGGATGTGGGTACGGTTAATTTGTATTGTCTTTTCATACACAACGGGAAGAAGGTTGCGCAGTTTGTGTGGGGGCAAGCTCAGCAGACGTTATATGAAGCTTTTAAGTAGGCCATTATGCAGACTTTATTTTAGCGGATGCTGAACTTCTGATCTAGGTTCATTTTACAAACTGACGCCTCTTCCTCAGTCATTGCTGCTGTGCTTTCTCAAGAGTCTGATGATGTTCGGCAGGAATACTTTTATAGGAATTTATTTCTTTATTGGCCCGAAGAATCAGTTCCTGAAATATGTCCGCACATTACAGTCCGTCTGAACGTGTATGAGTGGGTCAATACCACTGTACGAGTAGGGGTGGGTGGGTGGGAAAGTACCATTGTACTTGTATTCGTGGATATCAAGAAATACTTTCTGAGTAGTTATCCATGATACAAAATCTACTCTCTTTTAATTTTAAATTAACTTCCCTCAAAATTATGCCAAAATCTGTTCAGAGGTTTCATAAATTTCGTGATGAGTGAGTACATTGTTTTTGGATTTAATATTATTATGATTGTAAGACGCAAAATACTATTTTTATCCACCCCACTGTTACTAAGGAGGAAATCCTAGACTGTTTTTGCTCGTAACGATCTCTCTCAGATAACACTAATATCCTCAAGCGTCGTGTCTTTACATTGTGTTGGCAACACGAGAACAGGGAAGTGTTATTTCTGAATTCAATAAAAAAAAACAAAAAAAAAAAACAAAGATATTACATTCATTAGAGGGGAGTTTTAACGTAGGAGTATATATAAAACATTTTAAAAATATTTCTTAATTCAATTTAATTCATTATCAGTTGATTTGTCACGTTAAAAATAAAATAATAACACGGATAGTTCATTTAATATATATTTATACAGGGTGTCTTTTTTTAAATGGGCCGCCATTGTGATCTTGGAAACCATAAGTCTGACAAAAAACTTTAACTTAGAAACCTTTCCTTGTTTTTAGGAAGATTAAAAATACACATATAGAATTTTGAAATACGACCGTCATTTTCCAATATGACGGTCAACTTAAGTTTTTCTCAAGGAACACCCTATATGTTATAATTGTTTTAGATAGAAATGGCACTTTTAAGACTTATTTATTCTGAGAAGTTTTTTATAGTTTGCTTAATAACATGGATATGAGAGCTAAAAATGTTCAGATTTCTTATGGAGTTTACCATTGAGATAACAACTTTAGGCATTAATATGCATTCAAAAAATGACCTAATCTCCAAACATTAACTTGATATATGGAAAATGTATGCTTAGCTATTCTTTTTTCATGATTTAACGCATGGTGTATTAAACTATAACATATAAATTGAAACAAATATGTTACTATTTTGTCACAGATCAATGATGTTGGCAGCATTATCAGCTGTTAAAGGCAACTTCCAATTCAGATCGACAGCGGTATTAGAAATTTACTTAAACAACTGATATTAGTAAAGGTGCTGCCAACGTCAATTTATTTAAGTTTGACAATTTGGCTTTCAAAAAACATCATTTAAAGTTTTTTTCCAGACTTATGGTTTCCAAGATCACAAATGTGGTCCATTTAAAAAGATGCCCTGTATCTATTACTCTAGCAACATTATGAAACTGAATATTTTGAAATTATTTTTAAGATCTACCTGGAACGAAACATTATACTTCATTCTTCTTATTGTCATAAATATCAAGGAAATTAGAGATAATATCGTATGAGTCGTTCCTGTTAATCGATAGATTTAATTTTACTACAATTAAACAAGATTTTCTGGAATTATTGGTTGATGTCAATTTACTGTCTTAGAAAATGATATAAATTCATTAAATGTCTTGATTAATGTTATCACAACAGGCTAACAATGTTATTTAATATTGTTTAGATGTAAGATAGCTTTGATCCAATCAATTCATAAATATATAGTAGATATACAGTAGAGTGTCCATGATGTGTTTCACCCTTTGAGCCTTTAGCTGCTTCCCCGAGTGGAAACTTGAACGATATATAGCCCTTCTTATTAGTTAGAATAACATTATTATAGAATATTTCAAAAGATATTCCCCATAAAATACGGGAAACCCGTGTTCTCCCGATACGAGCCAGTGCAAAATACAGCTCAATACTTGCTGCAGACAGAGTAGTGCCTACTCACTGTAAAGCTGAACGTTGGATGAGTAAGTGAGTCTATTAGCAGTCATGGCAGCAGCGAGTTATTGTAAACGTAAGCACTCAAACAATAAATAGTGACATTGTAAACGATATATGTTGTTTAATAAACGTGTCCCACAATGGCTATAAATACTAACACATTACTGACAGAACAGGAATGAAATGCTACCTAAATATTATCTGAAGGGAAAATTAAGTTAAGTAATACAACTTAGTTGGAACAATAAAAACACACACATAGTTATTGACCGATGGAAAAATGTAAATAAGTAAATTAATGCACTAAGTGCAAGAAACTGTCTTAAATGAAATAACGTAAAAGTGCAGTAATCTAGGCAATGGTGTTCAGAATCTTGTTTGTATTTATTAGAGTTTGTATTTGCTAGGAACAATAGTTTATAGAAGATAAAATAATGTTAAAATAAAAATAAGTTTTTTTCTAATATTTTTACAGTAAGGGATAAGCGTCACGAGAAATCGAATGGATAGTCCAGGTAATGGATGGTACGCAGTCCAGATAATGGATTTAAGCAACAGCCAAGAAAAGTAAACACCTTTACATATAAAATTTATCAGTAAAAACATTAAATTCCAAATAAGTTTTAATTTACTTCCATAAATCTAAAGAAATATGAATGTCATATTATTACAAATAGACCTTTGTAAATGAAACTAGTTCAGCTAACATAGTTCATTTTAATTGTAACAATTAGTAATTTTGATATGTTTTCTCTATTTTATAAATTAAGTTGCATACATTTATTTAGTAATTTATAACTTTTTACATTATTACTAAAATATAACAAGTTATAAATTATATTGTAGTAATTATTGGGCATTTCCAAAATTGTGCCCAATACTTTGATACATCTTCGAGTGTTGCTTCATACCAGTTGTGAAATTAGTACATGACTTGAGCAGACAGTCAGCAGAACCCATGAAGGTAGTAGCAACACCTGTCCCAATATCTAGGCTTCCTCTGGGCTGGTTTGGGGAAGACAATTCAGTCTGCCACTGGCAGCCCTACCTGCGATAGTTGTCCTTAAAGGTAAGGAAGTTTTACCTTAAAAAGACTTAGTAACTGTTCATGTTTTGAATGAGAGTTAAATATTTTGTTGAAGTAAATTGTTTAGTTTTTGTTAAAGATTACAGTTATAGGTTTTATTTTAAAAATTTAAAGTTTTAAAGATTTGATTAAATTAAATTATTCCGGGATAAATATTTATGTTAAATTCAGTCGTGGGGATTACGTTTAAAAGATTTTATTTGACCCATCCAAGTTAGTAAAATTGTTGGGTACATTTTGTACTCAATAGATTTCTTCAGGATTTGTAATAAAAGGTATTGACTCTTACTTCTGTATTCTTAATAGTAATTTCTGTTTAAAATTTGATACTGTGCTAATAGTCAATTGGAGAATTTAAATTATATTCAGAGTTATTGGGCATTTTATTCTTATTTTGGTGTCTTGTATTTTTTTTAGTTTAAAATTTCAGATTGACCTTAATAATTTTATAATCGTTTTGAATGCATTGTTTGCTATGTATATAACATTTAGTATTGTCTTATGTTGTTTTGATCATGTTTACTAGTCTGAGTTTCACCATGCTAGAATAATTATAAATATAAGGTTTTAATTGTGACTGTGTGATTACTCCAACCTCTTACATGCTAAGCGAGTAAGTTAATAATAGGAACAAAATCGCACGTCATAATATAAATTTTTTTTATTTGGCTCTGAATTAACATAGATTTATGTAATTGAGATTAAAGAACGTATTTGTGTAATAGCTCTTACAACGTTTGCACTTGAGAGTACAACACTACTGTCTTGAACAATTAACACGAGGTTTAAAAGATAAATATATGTTTTTAATGTACAACGGAAAATAAAATCTGTAGAAAGCATAACCAAAATTCTCATAAGTAGATGAATGTGGAACGTGTCATGTTTGTATTTGTACTAGAGCATGGAACACTTTCTCTAGGACTACAAAAGTATGTTCATAATTAATTAATGTTAGCTATCTAAACTTGTGTATCTATATATATAAAAGGCAAAGCCCTCACTGATTGACTCACTCATCACTAATTCTCCAACTTCCCATGTAGGTAGAGAGCTGAAATGTTGTACACTGTTTCTTTAGAACTTAAATAGGACAACTAAAGTATTTTCATCTTGATAAAGTACTCCTAAGGGGTATAAAGCAACCTTAAAAGATTGGTCCATAAGGATAACATTGGGTTGATTTTAGTAAATTAAGAACAGCTGTTTTGTAAATAAATAATCATGTCTATTTTGAATGTTTTACATTATACTATTTAATATTTTACTATGAGTTTAATCTTCAGCTGTTAAACAAAAATAAATGAAATGAACACTCTTGAAATAGGCTAAATAGGTGGCAAAGCAATTAGTGTGAGTGAGATACTGTACCGAAATGTAATATTGTAATTTTACGTTATATAGTTAATATACAGATTTTTGTATTGAATAGTTACATGCCGAGGCCGAAGGCCGAGGTGTATCGAGCGTATCGAGCGTCGGGGTTGGCACGCGAAGCGTGCAGGGGTGTCCCCTAGTATTTAATAAAAATAGCTTCTTTTTTTCTCACAAATTGTTTCCAAACAAAGAAAAATTATTTGAGATTACCACATATTGTAGATTAAAAAAAAGTTAGTTTCACCTAAAACAGATTTGACCTAATTTCTTCTTTAAATATTTTTAATTACGCATGCATTACAGTTAGAAAGAACACGATAAGTTTTAAGTAGTTTACTTTAATTTGGTAAAAGCTTAAGTATAATATTTTTTCAAATCTTTTTGCAATATGATAATTGACATTGAATAAATTAAGAATTAATTAAACTTTACTACTGTTTAGTGTTTACTATTTACTATTGTAACATGTGAGTTATGATTTTAATTTATTTTCTAAATAACACGTTTTTCTGAATCTGTTAAAATGTAAACAAACCAATTATTGTTGTAATTTTCTTACCTATGTCTAATACACACATTCAGTTCTTCTCAAATTTTATTTCATTTTTATTATAATTTCAAGGCGCCGCAACGCTTACACAACGCATATTTACATACTTTGAGAGTATACTGAACGATACATAAATTAGCATTAATAACACAGAGACTAAGTAATTTATTTTATAATTCTTAATTAATTCTATTTCATAATGTTGTCATGATACCTGTGAGAAGGGTCAGTCTCGGTTGTTTCTAAGCTAACCCATCTCACTTGACACGGCCAGGAAATCCTGCACACAGTCTTTGATTTACGAGATACAGGATTTCCTAGCTTACATGATTCGCAATATGTGTTATATACTGAAACACATATCCACGAAACATAGTCATAGATGAACATATGACAGTTGTAAAAATCTCTTATTACGTATTATTTATGACTATTCTTAAAGTGGTGATATATAACGGCCTCACCTTAAAAATGATAAGTATTACATAAATAAAATTAACTATATTTTAATTGGACAATATATTTTAGTTGGAATTAAATTTTAATTATTATTGATATTCTAAACGAGTATTTATTTATAACTAGGAAAATAAAAGCACAACAAGTATTAATTAGACATACCAAAATAGGGATTTATTGGACAGAATAGTTTCGACAAAATGTTAATGTAATAGTTTTTATTTTTAGATGAGTGTGGGATAGGTAGCAAAAATACTAATCAATATTTTTATAAAACATTATGGGAATATGCCATAATGTTCGATGAAACTACATCTAAAAGTCGTATTCGATTTAGGACTGAGTTCGATAACAGCAAATAGTTTATTTATGTATTATTCATACGCCAGTAATCAATATAATGGCGAATGTGGATTGAGAATCAGCACCTCTCCTTCATATAGACGATGATTTTCCACCACCAGTCATTTTAGTGAATCACATTCCCACTCGGCCATAATGGAATATATTCGCAGATTTTTGGATTTACATTACTGTAATAGTTCCATAAATTATTTTGAATAATTTAGGATTTAAAATTTATTTTCAAGTAAATGTTTTGACCTTTAAAAACTTGAGAATTACTAATGTCAAAACATACATAGGATTTGGGCTTAAATTAACATAATTATTGTAATGTTGTTTTGTGTACTGTATAAGGAAAAGTTGCTTTAAGAAATACACAAATCTCTGAATATGTAGTTTTGCTTTAGTTGTGCGATAGCCTGAATGGTGTAATAGTGATAGCTTGTCTATTGAAGTTGTCCGATATCCTGAGTTGTACTGTAGCGTGAGTTTTGTGATAGCTAAGTTGTACAGTAGCGTGACGTGAGTTGTGTGATGGCCTACGTAGTGTGAGTTGTGAGATAGTTTGAGTTGTGTAATTGCTAAGTTGTGCGATAGCTGAGTTGTGCGATAGCTGAGTTGTGCAGTAGCCAACCGAGTTGGGTGACAGCCAAATTATGTGATAGCTTAGTTGTGTGACATCCATAGTTGTGTGATAACCTGGCGTGTCCGTATTAAAGAACACTTGTGGTACTATATATTTTTGAGCCACGCATTAAATACTAAACTATACCATTGTAAATAATGTTCATGTTCAATTCTATTTCATTTTATCCTTAACCAAAATAAAACTTTAAAATTTGTAACATTGAAGATAATGTTGAATATTTACAGGTAAAGTCAAGTAAAGAAGTACGTCCTTTGTGATTAAATTCAGTCAGTTCGTACAACGAGGTAGTTATTGATTTTATCGGTTGAATGAAACAGCAACTGATTGAGTAACAGTTGAAGTGAAAACCATCTATAATTTTGACAGTTTCCAAAATATTGTTCCCAACATATTCGGTTTAGTCTATGGTATCTAGTGGGATTTTAATGACAAACTCAGTGGGAAAATTTATGAAAAAAGTATGATGGATATGAAAAGATGGGAAAATAATGACAAAAATATGGAAAATAAAAACGTTGGCAGGATCCAGGCTTCTACTGAGGAGCAAACACATGTGTAAGAGTTCATAAAAAATCGAAATTTACATCATAGATTCAAATATTACCATTAAACAAGGTTTCAATAATATGAAGATGTAGTATATGTAATAAATATTAGAAAATAAAGGTTTAATATTTATTTATTTATATTGATTTCTATTACAACAGAGAATGGAACTCGATGACAAGTTACGTTGTCAGGGCCAGCGTGAAGTAAACAAGGTTGCACTTTATATAAGCTCACTTTAGTCTATTACAGACTGGGTTGTCTAAGGTATTGTGTTATTGAAAAGCAGTCTATGGAATTAGGTGAACCTTAAGTGTACGAATGTACGAAATGCTTAGAAGAAAAGAAATAAATTATTTTAATTTTAAGTTATACTGTACTTCTGTAGTATTGGAATGGATATATTTAAGTTAGCTGTCACATTATTAAAGTATTTTTATGGTGAGTTCGTTGTTAACTACAATGTTGGATTCATAATTCAACAGTTATAAGCGTTGGGAATTTTATCTCAAGAATCCTATGAGAATAGTAACATAAGATGGTTTAACTTACATGTGGATGGATCTTTGGTGTTTGGCATTGTGGCTTCTTACTATCAAAATCTAATCGACATTAAACTTGCCAATATTAATTTATTTTCCACTGTAAGACATTAAAACAATTGGTCAGTTTAGTTGACTTACTTAATTAATTTTTAAGTTCCTGAAAGCTAACAAAAACCCCATGTTCCCATATATTTATAATGTTATTTTCAATATAGGTTATATATTTTAATTCTGAATATAAATGTTTAGAGTAATTGTTGATAATACACCAGTTTGTTATTTCATGTAAATAATTGTTTACCGTTATGTGCAAAACGTTTTGATTTATTTTGACTGTTCTCTGACTACATGTGCATGGATTTACTAAGCCCTATGACTGACTGCTCTTTCAAGACGTTTTACCTCTTGGACATTGTTAAGTCTACTCGTATACTAGTCTTATACTTAATAAATACTCCGGTTATCGTCTGATGTTCTTAAATCATACTTATTTAAAACTTTTAAAATTAATTTCAAGAGTTTCATTAGTATTGAAAGTGCGTAAATTTGAATCCAATATCTACTAGCCAAACGTTCTCTGTCTGGCTTCAATTTGTCTGGTTTCTCTCTGGCCTCCGTTTGGCTCTGATTGGTTTATGTATGTCTTGCTTCTGACAGGCTTCTTGATTCTACTGGGCTTAGTAATCATTTCAGAATAATATCTAATCAGATGAACTTTGAATAAAATAAATAAATACGTCCTTTTCATTTTTATCACTTGTTACCAAGTTTATCACTAGTAAATCAAATAACATAAAGTTTGTCTATAGATGATACTATCTCTAGTCCGTGACCTAACCACTGTCTACAGATGATACTATCTCTAGTCCGTGATCTAACCCATGTCTACAGATGATACTATCTCTAGTCCGTGACCTAACCACTGTCTACAGATGATACTATCTCTATTCCGTGATCTAACCACTGTCTACAGATGATACTATCTCTAGTCCGTGACCTAACCACCGTCTACAGATGATACTATCTCTAGTCCGTGACCTAACCACTGTCTACAGATGATATATCTCTAGTCCGTGACCTAACTACCGTCTACAGATGATACTATCTCTACTCCGTGACCCTCGAAGTTATTTCTAACTCATACAACCATTTCACTTTCAATTGGTGATCAAACAATTTTTCTAATTGGTGATAAATTAAATATCTAAGTACAGTGTAGTTAATATATTTGAAACAATATTCTTCTTTCTAAAAGTATGGCTCATGAGCTTTAAAATAATGTAAATTTTTTAAATGAGAAAATAAATTATGAATAAAAGAAGTACTACTTAAGCAATTGA
>JAQJVL010002802.1:0-80873 GCA_035578905.1 Stictocephala bisonia | reverse complement strand
ATTTTTGATTGTTTTTTTTTAGGAATTGTGAGCAACGACTGAGTTTGATGATCTGAGAGACGGTGTAATGACTAATGTCTGTTTGATTTTAGGTCCATGTTGGGCAAATCTAATTTTTCATTTGAGAATTTATGTGAAAACTCTTGAAGGTGGTATTGTAATCTCGGGAATCCAAAGTAATTAAGGAGCTGCTCTGATATGGTATTGCCCGGGTTTTTTATTTCTTTTTTTTTTCATATTTTTTTCCCCAGAAAACTCCCTTTTTTGTTTAACTGGGAGGTTTTTTATAATTCCTTGAAAAAAGTCTTGGAAAATGGAATGTATAGCTCGGGGGGCTATATACCCCTAATACACATATGCTTCTTTCGATTTTAAATTTAAAAAAAAAGAACGTTTCATAGGTTAATTCTGTATCTTCCAAATTTCTTTTTTAAATTTAAATTTTGTTTTTTCTGGATCTTCTTTTACCCTAGTCTTAAGATTGGCTTCTAGCTTTCATGATTAAAATCTTATCCTGCAAAAGGGGCGCTGTCTGTAGATTTTTCCCTTTCATGACCCCAACTTGAGGGACTGGGCGATTAGGGTTGTTCTAGGAAAAAAAAGGGAGCTGCTTGAAGTGTAATGGTCTACTTTTTTTTTTGGGTAAATTTAATTTTTTCAGTTATCGGGGAAGGATCCTTGTTAAAAAATTTATTTATTAACAAATCTCTTGGTAAAGATTTGCAATTTTTTTAACAAATTTGCAAATATTTCATTTATTAGGCTAAAGGGTTTGATTTTAGGTATTTCATGAATTTTTCTTATTTTTCCCTGGTTACCAGTTGAAATGAAAAACTATTTGCAAATTTGTGGCGGTTGATCATGTGTTATAGGATTGCGGGGTTTTTTTTTGGGGGTTGCCCCGAAGGATTCCTGGCAATGATGAAAAAAAAATTTTTAAAAACAATTAGACGGGATTTTAAAATACAGTGCTGTTTGATTTAACAATTGTATTTATCTGCTTATGGCTTGCTTTAATTTCCTTATTAATTATTTGCCAAAATTTCTGGATTTATTGTTGGCCTTTTAATGTGAGCTATTGTGATTTCCTTTCTAAAGTTTTTAAAAAAAAAAAAAAAAAAAAAAAAAAAAAAAAAAAAAAAAAAAAAAAAAAAAAAAAAAAAAAAAAAAAAAAAAAAAAAAAAAAAAAAAAAAAAAAAAAAAAAAAAAAAAAAAAAAAAAAAAAAAAAAAAAAAAAAAAAAAAAAAAAAAAAAAAAAAAAAAAAAAAAAAAAAAAAAAAAAAAAAAAAAAAAAAAAAAAAAAAAAAAAAAAAAAAAAAAAAAAAAAAAAAAAAAAAAAAAAAAAAAAAAAAAAAAAAAAAAAAAAAAAAAAAAAAAAAAAAAAAAAAAAAAAAAAAAAAAAAAAAAAAAAAAAAAAAAAAAAAAAAAAAAAAAAAAAAAAAAAAAAAAAAAAAAAAAAAAAAAAAAAAAAAAAAAAAAAAAAAAAAAAAAAAAAAAAAAAAAAAAAAAAAAAAAAAAAAAAAAAAAAAAAAAAAAAAAAAAAAAAAAAAAAAAAAAAAAAAAAAAAAAAAAAAAAAAAAAAAAAAAAAAAAAAAAAAATTTCTTCTTTTCTCGCTTGGGTAATTTCATTAATCTGCTTAGGCCCCCCCTTTTTCCGCTGGTAACGGTTTTTAAAAGGCGGGGCCATTAAAGTTTTTAATTTTTTTGGGTTTTTGAAATGGTTTTTTTGGGGCCATAAGATTTTGGTTTTTATTTTAAAAAGGGAATTTTGTTTTGGGGGAAAAATTCTTTTTTAATTTTAGATTTTATTGTTTTTTTTAAATTTTAGAATTTGGATTTGTTTTTTAGGAAGTGAAACTAATGTTTTTGATTTGAGGAGTTGGTAAACCTAATTTTTTTATTTTAAAATTTATGTTGCTAAATTAATTTAATTTGAGAATTTGGTACAAATAAAGCCCTTGAAGTTGTAGTTGTATTCTGTCAAGTAATTGGTCCCGAAGGAATACCCTTTGTTTTTTGAATGGATTTTTATATTTTTAAAAAGAACTACTTTTTGTAGTGGTTTTTAAAATTTCTCTATAAAATTAATGCTTCTTGTTTATTAAATGAATCTAAATAATTTTATCTCTCTAATTTATTAAAAAAATGTTTCTGGTTTTTTTAACCAATTCTTTTTATTAGCTTAATTTTTCTGGTTTTTAACCTAGTCTTATATGAGGCCTGTCTTTAATTTTTCTTCTTTCCCCCTTTAAAGGGCGTGCAGTTTTTTTCCCTTGGGAAAGGAGTGCTTGAAGTTATGGTTTTCTATAAAAAAGGGGTTTTATTTGTTACTGGTTATTTTATTTTGGTATTATTTCAGTTTTGAAGTTTCCAAGTTTTAAAATTTATTATACAATCTTTGATAAGTTTGGGATTTTAAAAATTTGGAATTTTTCATCTTTCCGTGGTTTGATTTTGAATTAAAAATTTTCTTTTTTTTTGGCGTTGAATATGTTGGGAATTGGGGGTTGTTCATGTGGTAATTTTTTGGGGCGGAAAAGGGGTTTGTAAATTTTTGGAATGTTGAAAAGGTGTTAAAATTTTAGATTGTAGGTGTTGATAGGGGTAGATTTTATTATTTTTGAAAAGGGTTTTTCTGGGTTTATGGCTGGTTTTAAATTTCATATTATTATTTCCTTTCTGATTTATTTTACTTATTGGCATTGTGATTCCTTCTAAGTTTAATTTTATCATTCCCTGCTCTGCAGTTCTTTTAACTGTGCTTCCTCTCAACTTTAATCAGGTTCTTTAAAATTGTTTTTAGGGTCCAAATTGATTATGGTGTTGTTAAATTGGTTTTAAAAGGTTTGGGTCCCTTAAAGATTATTTTTTGTGTTAAAAATTGTTGAAGATAATTGTCTTCTTTAAAATGCGTTCTATTTTGTATCTTGATGTTTTTAGGTATTGTCTTCTTGTTAAAAATTCTAGTTTCAACTTTTATGATTCTTGATTGCTTTTTTTTTAGGAATTATGAGCAACTGACTGAGTTTGATGATCTGAGAGACGGGTGGTAATGACTAATGTTTGTTTGATTTTGAGGTCCATGTTGGTGCAAATCTAATTTTTCAATTTTGAGAATTTATGTGTGACTCTTGAAGGTGGTAGTTGTAATCTCTGGAATCCAAAGTAATTAAGGAGCTCCTCTGATATGGTATTGTCCGTGTTTGTTTGCAAGTTGTTGTTAACATTTTTGTTTCCCAGAAGAACTACCCTTTTTTGTTTAACTGGAGGTTTTTGTATAATTCTCTTGATAAAAAGTCAATGGCATGGTACATGTTTAGCTCGGTGGTCTATATACTCCTAATACACTTATAGCTTCTTTCTTGAGTTTAATTTAAAAAAGAATCGTCTCATAGGTTAATTCTGTATCCCTACCATTTCTTCTTAGGAGCTTAATTTGTTTCTCTGGATCTTCTTTTACACCTAGTCTTATATGATTGGCTTCTAGTCTTTCAATGATGTAATCTATATCCTGCATAAGGGCGCTGTCTGTAGATTTTTCCTTCATGACCCCAACTTGATGGTGCGTAGGCAGATTATGGTGTTCTAGGTGATAAAGGAGCTGCTTGAAGTTGTACATGGTCTACTTTTATATTTTGGGTAAACTTAATTTCAGTTATCGTGGAAGGATCCTTGTTTAAAGATTTATTTATTATACTAAGTCTCTTTGGTTAAGATTTGCAAGTTTTAACAAATTTTGCGAATATTTCATCTATTCCGAATGAAGGTTTGGATTTTAGATATTCTATGAATTTTTCTGTATCTTTCGTTGTTACCAGTTGAAATGAAAAACTATTTGCAATTGGTGGCGGTTGATCATGTGGTATGGGATGTGCAGCGTTAGTTTGGTTGCTCTGAAGGATTCTCTGTGCAACTGATGAAAAAAAAGGTGTTAAAACAATTAGATTTCAGGATGTTGAATAGCAGTGCTATTAGATTTTAGCAATTGTAGTTTGTCTGCGTTGTGGCTGGCTTTAATTCCATTATTAATTATTTGCCAACAAGTTCTGGATTTATTGTTGGACCTGTTAATGTGAGCTATTGTGATTTCCTTTCTAAGAGATTTTAATTTTTATCATTTTCTGCGACTGTTGCTTCTTCAATTCAACCTCTGCTGAGCTCCTTCTTCAAAGCTTGGAGATACAGGTCATTAAGTCTGCATTCCAGGTCCCACATTTTTCTCTGCGTGTTGCTTGAACTTGGTTTTTTAAAAGGCTGGTGCCATTAAGAGTTGATTGTATGATGTTATATAAGTTGTTGTAAGTAAGGTTGTTCTTCTGTGACCAGAAATGACTTCTTGGTTTGTGTAGTTTTGAAAGGATCTATTGTCTTCTTGTTAAAAATTCTAGTTTCAACTTTTATGATTCTTGATTACTTTTTTTTTAGGAATTGTGAGCAACTGACTGAGTTTGATGATCTGAGAGACGGGTGGTAATGACTAATGTTTGTTTGATTTTGAGGTCCATGTTGGTGCAAATCTAATTTTTCAATTTTGAGAATTTATGTGTGACTCTTGAAGGTGGTAGTTGTAATCTCTGGAATCCAAAGTAATTAAGGAGCTCCTCTGATATGGTATTGTCCGTGTTTCTTTGCATGTTGTTGTTAACATTTTTGTTTCCCAGAAGAACTACCCTTTTTTGTTTAACTGGAGGTTTTTGTATAATTCTCTTGATAAAAAGTCAATGGCATGGTACATGTTTAGCTCGGTGGTCTATATACTCCTAATACACATATAGCTTCTTTCTTGAGTTTAATTTAAAAAAGAATCGTTTCATAGGTTAATTCTGTATCTCTACCATTTCTTCTTAGGAGCTTAATTTGTTTCTCTGGATCTTCTTTTACACCTAGTCTTATATGATTGGCTTCTAGTCTTTCAATGATGTAATCTATATCCTGCATAAGGGCGCTGTCTGTAGATTTTTCCTTCATGACCCCAACTTGATGGTGCGTAGGCAGATTATGGTGTTCTAGGTGATAAAGGAGCTGCTTGAAGTTGTACATGGTCTACTTTTATATTTTGGGTAAACTTAATTTCAGTTATCGTGGAAGGATCCTTGTTTAAAGATTTATTTATTATACTAAGTCTCTTTGGTTAAGATTTGCAAGTTTTAACAAATGTTGCGAATATTTCATCTATTCCGAATGAAGGTTTGGATTTTAGATATTCTATGAATTTTTCTGTATCTTTCGTTGTTACCAGTTGAAATGAAAAACTATTTGCAATTGGTGGCGGTTGATCATGTGGTATGGGATGTGCAGCGTTTGTTTGGTTGCTCTGAAGGATTCTCTGTGCAACTGATGAAAAAAAAAGTGTTAAAACAATTAGATTTCAGGATGTTATATAGCAGTGCTGTTTGATTTTAGCAATTGTAGTTTATCTGCGTTATGGCTGGCTTTAATTCCATTATTAATTATTTGCCAACAAGTTCTGGATTTATTGTTGGACCTGTTAATGTGAGCTATTGTGATTTCCTTTCTAAGAGATTTTAATTTTTATCATTTTCTGCGACTGCTGCTTCTTCAATTCAACCTCTGCTGAGCTCCATCTTCAAAGCTTGGACATGCAGGTCATTAAGTCTGCATTCCAGGTCCCACATTTTTCTCTCAGCGTGTTGCTTGAACTTGGTTTTTTAAAAGGCTGGTGCCATTAAGAGTTGATTGTATGATGTTATACAAGTTGTTGTAAGTAAGGTTGTTCTTCTGTGACCAGAAATGACTTCTTGGTTTGTGTAGTTTTGAAAGGATCTATTGTCTTCTTGTTAAAAATTCTAGTTTCAACTTTTATGATTCTTGATTACTTTTTTTTTAGGAATTGTGAGCAACTGACTGAGTTTGATGATCTGAGAGACGGGTGGTAATGACTAATGTTTGTTTGATTTTGAGGTCCATGTTGGTGCAAATCTAATTTTTCAATTTTGAGAATTTATGTGTGACTCTTGAAGGTGGTAGTTGTAATCTCTGGAATCCAAAGTAATTAAGGAGCTCCTCTGATATGGTATTGTCCGTGTTTCTTTGCATGTTGTTGTTAACATTTTTGTTTCCCAGAAGAACTACCCTTTTTTGTTTAACTGGAGGTTTTTGTATAATTCTCTTGATAAAAAGTCAATGGCATGGTACATGTTTAGCTCGGTGGTCTATATACTCCTAATACACATATAGCTTCTTTCTTGAGTTTAATTTAAAAAAAGAATCGTTTCATAGGTTAATTCTGTATCTCTACCATTTCTTCTTAGGAGCTTAATTTGTTTCTCTGGATCTTCTTTTACACCTAGTCTTATATGATTGGCTTCAAGTCTTTCAATGATGTAATCTATATCCTGCATAAGGGCGCTGTCTGTAGATTTTTCCTTCATGACCCCAACTTGATGGTGCGTAGGCAGATTATGGTGTTCTAGGTGATAAAGGAGCTGCTTGAAGTTGTACATGGTCTACTTTTATATTTTGGGTAAACTTAATTTCAGTTTTCGTGGAAGGATCCTTGTTTAAAGATTTATTTATTATACTAAGTCTCTTTGGTTAAGATTTGCAAGTTTTAACAAATGTTGCGAATATTTCATCTATTCCGAATGAAGGTTTGGATTTTAGATATTCTATGAATTTTTCTGTATCTTTCGTTGTTACCAGTTGAAATGAAAAACTATTTGCAATTGGTGGCGGTTGATCATGTGGTATGGGATGTGCAGCGTTAGTTTGGTTGCTCTGAAGGATTCTCTGTGCAACTGATGAAAAAAAAGGTGTTAAAACAATTAGATTTCAGGATGTTGAATAGCAGTGCTATTAGATTTTAGCAATTGTAGTTTGTCTGCGTTATGGCTTGCTTTAATTCCATTATTAATTATTTGCCAACAAGTTCTGGATTTATTGTTGGACCTGTTAATGTGAGCTATTGTGATTTCCTTTCTAAGAGATTTTAATTTTTATCATTTTCTGCGACTGCTGCTTCTTCAATTCAACCTCTGCTGAGCTCCATCTTCAAAGCTTGGACATGCAGGTCGTTAAGTCTGCATTCCAGGTCCCACATTTTTCTCTCAGCGTGTTGCTTGAACTTGGTTTTTTAAAAGGCTGGTGCCATTAAGAGTTGATTGTATGATGTTATATAAGTTGTTGTAAGTAAGGTTTTTCTTCTGTGACCAGAAATGACTTCTTGGTTTGTGTAGTTTTGAAAGGATCTATTGTCTTCTTATTAAACATTCTAGTTTCAACTTTTATGATTCTTGATTGCTTTTTTTTAGGAATTGTGAGCAACTGACTGAGTTTGATGATCTGAGAGACGGGTGGTAATGACTAATGTCTGTTTGATTTTGAGGTCCATGTTGGTGCAAATCTAATTTTTCAATTTTGAGAATTTATGTGTAACTCTTGAAGGTGGTAGTTGTAATCTCTGGAATCCAAAGTAATTAAGGAGCTGCTCTGATATGGTATTGTCCGTGTTTATTTGCATGTTGTTGTTAACATATTTGTTTCCCAGAAGAACTACCCTTTTTTGTTTAACTGGAGGTTTTTGTATAATTCTCTTGATAAAAAGTCAATGGCATGGTACATGTTTAGCTCGGTGGTCTATATACTCCTAATACACTTATAGCTTCTTTCTTGAGTTTAATTTAAAAAAGAATCGTTTCATAGGTTAATTCTGTATCTCTACCATTTCTTCTTAGGAGCTTAATTTGTTTCTCTGGATCTTCTTTTACACCTAGTCTTATATGATTGGCTTCTAGTCTTTCAATGATGTAATCTATATCCTGCATAAGGGCGCTGTCTGTAGATTTTTCCTTCATGACCCCAACTTGATGGTGCGTAGGCAGATTATGGTGTTCTAGGTGATAAAGGAGCTGCTTGAAGTTGTACATGGTCTACTTTTATATTTTGGGTAAACTTAATTTCAGTTATCGTGGAAGGATCCTTGTTTAAAGATTTATTTATTATACTAAGGTCTCTTTGGTTAAGATTTGCAAGTTTTAACAAATGTTGCGAATATTTCATCTATTCCGACTGAAGGTTTGATTTTAGGTATTCTATGAATTTTTCTGTATCTTTCGTGGTTACCAGTTGAAATGAAAAACTATTTGCAATTTGTGGCGGTTGATCATGTGTTATAGGATGTGCAGCGTTTGTTTGGTTGCTCTGAAGGATTCTCTGTGCAACTGATGAAAAAAAAAGTGTTAAAACAATTAGATTTCAGGATGTTATATAGCAGTGCTGTTTGATTTTAGCAATTGTAGTTTATCTGCGTTATGGCTTGCTTTAATTCCATTATTAATTATTTGCCAACAAGTTCTGGATTTATTGTTGGACCTGTTAATGTGAGCTATTGTGATTTCCTTTCTAAGAGATTTTAATTTTTATCATTTTCTGCGACTGCTGCTTCTTCAATTCAACCTCTGCTGAGCTCCATCTTCAAAGCTAGGACATGCAGGTCATTAAGTCTGCATTCCAGGTCCCACATTTTTCTCTCAACGTGTTGCTTGAACTTGGTTTTTTAAAAGGCTGGTGCCATTAAGAGTTGATTGTATGATGTTATATAAGTTGTTGTAAGTAAGGTTGTTCTTCTGTGACCAGAAATGACTTCTTGGTTTGTGTAGTTTTGAAAGGATCTATTGTCTTCTTGTTAAAAATTCTAGTTTCAACTTTTATGATTCTTGATTGCTTTTTTTTTTAGGAATTGTGAGCAACTGACTGAGTTTGATGATCTTAAAGACGGGTGGTAATGACTACTGTTTGTTTGATTTTGAGGTCCATGTTGGTGCAAATCTAATTTTTCAATTTTGAGAATTTATGTGTGACTCTTGAAGGTGGTAGTTGTAATCTCTGGAATCCAAAGTAATTAAGGAGCTCCTCTGATATGGTATTGTCCGTGTTTCTTTGCATGTTGTTGTTAACATTTTTGTTTCCCAGAAGAACTACCCTTTTTTGTTTAACTGGAGGTTTTTGTATAATTCTCTTGATAAAAAGTCAATGGCATGGTACTGTTTAGCTCGGTGGTCTATATACTCCTAATACACATATAGCTTCTTTCTTGAGTTTAATTTAAAAAAAGAATCGTTTCATAGGTTAATTCTGTATCTCTACCATTTCTTCTTAGGAGCTTAATTTGTTTCTCTGGATCTTCTTTTACACCTAGTCTTATATGATTGGCTTCAAGTCTTTCAATGATGTAATCTATATCCTGCATAAGGGCGCTGTCTGAAGTTTTTTCCTTCATGACCCCAACTTGATGGTACGTAGGCAGATTATGGTGTTCTAGGTGATAAAGGAGCTGCTTGAAGTTGTACATGGTCTACTTTTATATTTTGGGTTAACTTAATTTCAGTTTTCGTGGAAGGATCCTTGTTTAAAGATTTATTTATTATACTAAGTCTCTTTGGTTAAGATTTGCAAGTTTTAACAAATGTTGCGAATATTTCATCTATTCCGAATGAAGGTTTGGATTTTAGATATTCTATGAATTTTTCTGTATCTTTCGTTGTTACCAGTTGAAATGAAAAACTATTTGCAATTGGTGGCGGTTGATCATGTGGTATGGGATGTGCAGCGTTAGTTTGGTTGCTCTGAAGGATTCTCTGTGCAACTGATGAAAAAAAAGGTGTTAAAACAATTAGATTTCAGGATGTTGAATAGCAGTGCTGTTTGATTTTAGCAATTGTAGTTTGTCTAGGTTGTGACTGGTTTTAATTCCATTATTAATTATTTGCCAACATGTTCTGGATTTATTGCTGGACCTGTTAATATGCGCTATTGTGATTTCCTTTCTAAGAGATTTAAATTTTTATCATTTTCTGCTACTGCTGCTTCTGCTGTGTCTTCAATTCAACCTCTGCTGAGCTCCTTCTTCAAAGCTTGGAGATACAGGTCATTAAGTCTGCATTCCAGGTCCCACATTTTTCTCTGCGTGTTGCTTGAACTTGGTTTTTTAAAAGGCTGGTGCCATTAAGAGTTGATTGTATGATGTTATATAAGTTGTTGTAAGTAAGGCTTGTTCTTCTGTGACCAGAAATGACTTCTTGGTTTGTGTAGTTTTGAAAGGATCTATTGTCTTCTTGTTAAAAATTCTAGTTTCAACTTTTATGATTCTTGATTGCTTTTTTTTTAGGAATTGTGAGCAACTGACTGAGTTTGATGATCTGAGAGACGGGTGGTAATGACTAATGTTTGTTTGATTTTGAGGTCCATGTTGGTGCAAATCTAATTTTTCAATTTTGAGAATTTATGTGTGACTCTTGAAGGTGGTAGTTGTAATCTCTGGAATCCAAAGTAATTAAGGAGCTCCTCTGATATGGTATTGTCCGTGTTTCTTTGCATGTTGTTGTTAACATTTTTGTTTCCCAGAAGAACTACCCTTTTTTGTTTAACTGGAGGTTTTTGTATAATTCTCTTGATAAAAAGTCAATGGCATGGTACATGTTTAGCTCGGTGGTCTATATACTCCTAATACACATATAGCTTCTTTCTTGAGTTTAATTTAAAAAAGAATCGTTTCATAGGTTAATTCTGTATCTCTACCATTTCTTCTTAGAGCTTAATTTGTTTCTCTGGATCTTCTTTTACACCTAGTCTTATATGATTGGCTTCTAGTCTTTCAATGATGTAATCTATATCCTGCATAAGGGCGCTGTCTGTAGATTTTTCCTTCATGACCCCAACTTGATGGTGCGTAGGCAGATTATGGTGTTCTAGGTGATAAAGGAGCTGCTTGAAGTTGTACATGGTCTACTTTTATATTTTGGGTAAACTTAATTTCAGTTATCGTGGAAGGATCCTTGTTTAAAGATTTATTTATTATACTGTCTCTTTGGTTAAGATTTGCAAGTTTTAACAAATGTTGCGAATATTTCATCTATTCCGAATGAAGGTTTGGATTTTAGATATTCTATGAATTTTTCTGTATCTTTCGTTGTTACCAGTTGAAATGAAAAACTATTTGCAATTTGTGGCGGTTGATCATGTGGTATGGGATGTGCAGCGTTTGTTTGGTTGCTCTGAAGGATTCTCTGTGCAACTGATGAAAAAAAAGGTGTTAAAACAATTAGATTTCAGGATGTTGAATAGCAGTGCTATTAGATTTTAGCAATTGTAGTTTGTCTGCGTTGTGGCTGGCTTTAATTCCATTATTAATTATTTGCCAACAAGTTCTGGATTTATTGTTGGACCTGTTAATGTGAGCTATTGTGATTTCCTTTCTAAGAGATTTTAATTTTTATCATTTTCTGCGACTGCTGCTTCTTCAATTCAACCTCTGCTGAGCTCCATCTTCAAAGCTTGGACATGCAGGTCATTAAGTCTGCATTCCAGGTCCCACATTTTTCTCTCAGCGTGTTGCTTGAACTTGGTTTTTTAAAAGGCTGGTGCCATTAAGAGTTGATTGTATGATGTTATACAAGTTGTTGTAAGAAAGGTTGTTCTTCTGTGACCAGAAATGACTTCTTGGTTTGTGTAGTTTTGAAAAGATCTATTGTCTTCTTGTTAAAAATTCTAGTTTCAACTTTTATGATTCTTGATTGCTTTTTTTTTTAGGAATTGTGAGCAACTGACTGAGTTTGATGATCTTAAAGACGGGTGATAATGACTACTGTTTGTTATATTTTGAGGTCCATGTTGGTGCAAATCTAATTTTTCAATTTTGAGAATTTATGTGTGACTCTTGAAGGTGGTAGTTGTAATCTCTGGAATCCAAAGTAATTAAGGAGCTCCTCTGATATGGTATTGTCCGTGTTTCTTTGCATGTTGTTAACATTTTTGTTTCCCAGAAGAACTACCCTTTTTTGTTTAACTGGAGGTTTTTGTATAATTCTCTTGATAAAAAGTCAATGGCATGGTACATGTTTAGCTCGGTGGTCTATATACTCCTAATACACATATAGCTTCTTTCTTGAGTTTAATTTAAAAAAAGAATCGTTTCATAGGTTAATTCTGTATCTCTACCATTTCTTCTTAGAAGCTTAATTTGTTTCTCTGGATCTTCTTTTACACCTAGTCTTATATGATTGGCTTCTAGTCTTTCAATGATGTAATCTATATCCTGCATAAGGGCGCTGTCTGTAGATTTTTCCTTCATGACCCCAACTTGATGGTACGTAGGCAGATTATGGTGTTCTAGGTGATAAAGGAGCTGCTTGAAGTTGTACATGGTCTACTTTTATATTTTGGGTAAACTTAATTTCAGTTTTCGTGGAAGGATCCTTGTTTAAAGATTTATTTATTATACTAAGTCTCTTTGGTTAAGATTTGCAAGTTTTAACAAATGTTGCGAATATTTCATCTATTCCGAATGAAGGTTTGGATTTTAGATATTCTATGAATTTTTCTGTATCTTTCGTTGTTACCAGTTGAAATGAAAAACTATTTGCAATTGGTGGCGGTTGATCATGTGGTATGGGATGTGCAGTGTTTGTTTGGTTGCTCTGAAGGATTCTCTGTGCAACTGATGAAAAAAAAGGTGTTAAAACAATTAGATTTCAGGATGTTGAATAGCAGTGCTGTTTGATTTTAGCAATTGTAGTTTGTCTAGGTTGTGACTGGTTTTAATTCCATTATTAATTATTTGCCAACATGTTCTGGATTTATTGCTGGACCTGTTAATATGCGCTATTGTGATTTCCTTTCTAAGAGATTTAAATTTTTATCATTTTCTGCTACTGCTGCTTCTGCTGTGTCTTCAATTCAACCTCTGCTGAGCTCCTTCTTCAAAGCTTGGAGATACAGGTCATTAAGTCTGCATTCCAGGTCCCACATTTTTCTCTGCGTGTTGCTTGAACTTGGTTTTTTAAAAGGCTGGTGCCATTAAGAGTTGATTGTATGATGTTATATAAGTTGTTGTAAGTAAGGTTGTTCTTCTGTGACCAGAAATGACTTCTTGGTTTGTGTAGTTTTGAAAGGATCTATTGTCTTCTTGTTAAAAATTCTAGTTTCAACTTTTATGATTCTTGATTGCTTTTTTTTTAGGAATTGTGAGCAACTGACTGAGTTTGATGATCTGAGAGACGGGTGGTAATGACTAATGTTTGTTTGATTTTGAGGTCCATGTTGGTGCAAATCTAATTTTTCAATTTTGAGAATTTATGTGTGACTCTTGAAGGTGGTAGTTGTAATCTCTGGAATCCAAAGTAATTAAGGAGCTCCTCTGATATGGTATTGTCCGTGTTTCTTTGCATGTTGTTGTTAACATTTTTGTTTCCCAGAAGAACTACCCTTTTTTGTTTAACTGGAGGTTTTTGTATAATTCTCTTGATAAAAAGTCAATGGCATGGTACATGTTTAGCTCGGTGGTCTATATACTCCTAATACACTTATAGCTTCTTTCTTGAGTTTAATTTAAAAAAGAATCGTCTCATAGGTTAATTCTGTATCTCTACCATTTCTTCTTAGGAGCTTAATTTGTTTCTCTGGATCTTCTTTTACACCTAGTCTTATATGATTGGCTTCTAGTCTTTCAATGATGTAATCTATATCCTGCATAAGGGCGCTGTCTGTAGATTTTTCCTTCATGACCCCAACTTGATGGTGCGTAGGCAGATTATGGTGTTCTAGGTGATAAAGGAGCTGCTTGAAGTTGTACATGGTCTACTTTTATATTTTGGGTAAACTTCATTTCAGTTATCGTGGAAGGTTCCTTGTTTAAAGATTTATTTATTATACTAGGTCTCTTTAGTTAAGATTTGCAAGTTTTAACAAATGTTGCGAATATTTCATCTATTCCGAATGAAGGTTTGGATTTTAGATATTCTATGAATTTTTCTGTATCTTTCGTTGTTACCAGTTGAAATGAAAAACTATTTGCAATTTGTGGCGGTTGATCATGTGGTATGGGATGTGCAGCGTTAGTTTGGTTGCTCTGAAGGATTCTCTGTGCAACTGATGAAAAAAAAGGTGTTAAAACAATTAGATTTCAGGATGTTGAATAGCAGTGCTATTAGATTTTAGCAATTGTAGTTTGTCTGCGTTGTGGCTAGATTTAATTCCATTATTAATTATTTGCCAACAAGTTCTGGATTTATGGTTGGACCTGTTAATGTGAGCTATTGTGATTTCCTTTCTAAGAGATTTAAATTTTTATCATTTTCTGCGACTGCTGCTTCTTCAATTCAACCTCTGCTGAGCTCCATCTTCAAAGCTTGGACATGCAGGTCGTTAAGTCTGCATTCCAGGTCCCACATTTTTCTCTCAGCGTGTTGCTTGAACTTGGTTTTTTAAAAGGCTGGTGCCATTAAGAGTTGATTGTATGATGTTATACAAGTTGTTGTAAGAAAGGTTGTTCTTCTGTGACCAGAAATGACTTCTTGGTTTGTGTAGTTTTGAAAGGATCTATATTAGATAGGTATTGTCTTCTTGTTAAAAATTCTAGTTTCAACTTTTATGATTCTTGATTGCTTTTTTTTTAGGAATTATGAGCAACTGACTGAGTTTGATGATCTTAAAGACGGGTGGTAATGACTAATGTTTGTTTGATTTTGAGGTCCATGTTGGTGCAAATCTAATTTTTCAATTTTGAGAATTTATGTGTGACTCTTGAAGGTGGTAGTTGTAATCTCTGGAATCCAAAGTAATTAAGGAGCTCCTCTGATATGGTATTGTCCGTGTTTGTTTGCAAGTTGTTGTTAACATTTTTGTTTCCCAGAAGAACTACCCTTTTTTGTTTAACTGGAGGTTTTTTTATAATTCTCTTGATAAAAAGTCAATGGCATGGTACATGTTTAGCTCGGTGGTCTATATACTCCTAATACACATATAGCTTCTTTCTTGAGTTTAATTTAAAAAAGAATCGTTTCATAGGTTAATTCTGTATCTCTACCATTTCTTCTTAGGAGCTTAATTTGTTTCTCTGGATCTTCTTTTACACCTAGTCTTATATGATTGGCTTCAAGTCTTTCAATGATGTAATCTATATCCTGCATAAGGGCGCTGTCTGTAGATTTTTCCTTCATGACCCCAACTTGATGGTTCATAGGCAGATTATGGTGTTCTAGGTGATAAAGAAGCTGCTTGAAGTTGTACATGGTCTACTTTTATATTTTGGGTAAACTTAATTTCAGTTTTCGTGGAAGGATCCTTGTTTAAAGATTTATTTATTATACTAAGTCTCTTTGGTTAAGATTTGCAAGTTTTAACAAATGTTGCGAATATTTCATCTATTCCGAATGAAGGTTTGGATTTTAGATATTCTATGAATTTTTCTGTATCTTTCGTTGTTACCAGTTGAAATGAAAAACTATTTGCAATTGGTGGCGGTTGATCATGTGGTATGGGATGTGCAGTGTTTGTTTGGTTGCTCTGAAGGATTCTCTGTGCAACTGATGAAAAAAAAGGTGTTAAAACAATTAGATTTCAGGATGTTGAATAGCAGTGCTGTTTGATTTTAGCAATTGTAGTTTGTCTAGGTTGTGACTGGTTTTAATTCCATTATTAATTATTTGCCAACATGTTCTGGATTTATTGCTGGACCTGGTAATATGCGCTATTGTGATTTCCTTTCTAAGAGATTTAAATTTTTATCATTTTCTGCTACTGCTGCTTCTGCTGTGTCTTCAATTCAACCTCTGCTGAGCTCCTTCTTCAAAGCTTGGAGATACAGGTCATTAAGTCTGCATTCCAGGTCCCACATTTTTCTCTGCGTGTTGCTTGAACTTGGTTTTTTAAAAGGCTGGTGCCATTAAGAGTTGATTGTATGATGTTATATAAGTTGTTGTAAGTAAGGTTGTTCTTCTGTGACCAGAAATGACTTCTTGGTTTGTGTAGTTTTGAAAGGATCTATTGTCTTCTTGTTAAAAATTCTAGTTTCAACTTTTATGATTCTTGATTGCTTTTTTTTAGGAATTGTGAGCAACTGACTGAGTTTGATGATCTGAGAGACGGGTGGTAATGACTAATGTTTGTTTGATTTTGAGGTCCATGTTGGTGCAAATCTAATTTTTCAATTTTGAGAATTTATGTGTGACTCTTGAAGGTGGTAGTTGTAATCTCTGGAATCCAAAGTAATTAAGGAGCTCCTCTGATATGGTATTGTCCGTGTTTCTTTGCATGTTGTTGTTAACATTTTTGTTTCGCAGAAGAACTACCCTTTTTTGATTAACTGGAGGTTTTTGTATAATTCTCTTGATAAAAAGTCAATGGCATGGTACATGTTTAGCTCGGTGGTCTATATACTCCTAATACACATATAGCTTCTTTCTTGAGTTTAATTTAAAAAAGAATCGTTTCATAGGTTAATTCTGTATCTCTACCATTTCTTCTTAGGAGCTTAATTTGTTTCTCTGGATCTTCTTTTACACCTAGTCTTATATGATTGGCTTCTAGTCTTTCAATGATGTAATCTATATCCTGCATAAGGGCGCTATCTGTAGATTTTTCCTTCATGACCCCAACTTGATGGTGCGTAGGCAGATTATGGTGTTCTAGGTGATAAAGGAGCTGCTTGAAGTTGTACATGGTCTACTTTTATATTTTGGGTAAACTTAATTTCAGTTATCGTGGAAAAATCCTTGTTTAAGGATTTATTTATTATACTAAGTCTCTTTGGTTAAGATTTGCAAGTTTTAACAAATGTTGCGAATATTTCATCTATTCCGAATGAAGGTTTGGATTTTAGATATTCTATGAATTTTTCTGTATCTTTCGTTGTTACCAGTTGAAATGAAAAACTATTTGCAATTGGTGGCGGTTGATCATGTGGTATGGGATGTGCAGCGTTTGTTTGGTTGCTCTGAAGGATTCTCTGTGCAACTGATGAAAAAAAAGGTGTTAAAACAATTAGATTTCAGGATGTTGAATAGCAGTGCTGTTTGATTTTAGCAATTGTAGTTTGTCTGCGTTGTGGCTGGTTTTAATTCCATTATTAATTATTTCCCAACATGTTCTGGATTTATTGCTGGACCTGTTAATGTGAGCTATTGTGATTTCCTTTCTAAGAGATTTAAATTTTTATCATTTTCTGCGACTGCTGCTTCTTCAATTCAACCTCTGCTGAGCTCCATCTTCAAAGCTAGGACATGCAGGTCATTAAGTCTGCATTCCAGGTCCCACATTTTTCTCTCACGTGTTGCTTGAACTTGGTTTTTTAAAAGGCTGGTGCCATTAAGAGTTGATTGTATGATGTTATATAAGTTGTTGTAAGTAAGGTTGTTCTTCTGTGACCAGAAATGACTTCTTGGTTTGTGTAGTTTTGAAAGGATCTATTGTCTTCTTGTTAAAAATTCTAGTTTCAACTTTTATGATTCTTGATTGCTTTTTTTTTAGGAATTGTGAGCAACTGACTGAGTTTGATGATCTGAGAGACGGGTGGTAATGACTAATGTTTGTTTGATTTTGAGGTCCATGTTGGTGCAAATCTAATTTTTCAATTTTGAGAATTTATGTGTGACTCTTAAAGGTGGTAGTTGTAATCTCTGGAATCAAAAGTAATTAAGGAGCTCCTCTGATATGGTATTGTCCGTGTTTGTTTGCAAGTTGTTGTTTCCCAGAAGAACTACCCTTTTTTGTTTAACTGGAGGTTTTTGTATAATTCTCTTGATAAAAAGTCATTGGCATGGTACATGTTTAGCTCGGTGGTCTATATACTCCTAATACACATATAGCTTCTTTCTTAAATTTAATTTAAAAAAGAATCGTTTCATAGGTTAATTCTATATCCCTACCAATTCTTCTTAGGAGCTTAATTTGTTTCTCTGGATCTTCTTTTACACCTAGTCTTATATGATTGGCTTCTAGTCTTTCAATGATGTAATCTATATCCTGCATAAGGGCGCTGTCTGTAGATTTTTCCTTCATGACCCCAACTTGATGGTTCATAGGCAGATTATGGTGTTCTAGGTGATAAAGAAGCTGCTTGAAGTTGTACATGGTCTACTTTTATATTTTGGGTAAACTTAATTTCAGTTTTCGTGGAAGGATCCTTGTTTAAAGATTTATTTATTATACTAAGTCTCTTTGGTTAAGATTTGCAAGTTTTAACAAATGTTGCGAATATTTCATCTATTCCGAATGAAGGTTTGGATTTTAGATATTCTATGAATTTTTCTGTATCTTTCGTTGTTACCAGTTGAAATGAAAAACTATTTGCAATTGGTGGCGGTTGATCATGTGGTATGGGATGTGCAGTGTTTGTTTGGTTGCTCTGAAGGATTCTCTGTGCAACTGATGAAAAAAAAGGTGTTAAAACAATTAGATTTCAGGATGTTGAATAGCAGTGCTGTTTGATTTTAGCAATTGTAGTTTGTCTAGGTTGTGACTGGTTTTAATTCCATTATTAATTATTTGCCAACATGTTCTGGATTTATTGCTGGACCTGGTAATATGCGCTCTTGTGATTTCCTTTCTAAGAGATTTAAATTTTTATCATTTTCTGCTACTGCTGCTTCTGCTGTGTCTTCAATTCAACCTCTGCTGAGCTCCTTCTTCAAAGCTTGGAGATACAGGTCATTAAGTCTGCATTCCAGGTCCCACATTTTTCTCTGCGTGTTGCTTGAACTTGGTTTTTTAAAAGGCTGGTGCCATTAAGAGTTGATTGTATGATGTTATATAAGTTGTTGTAAGTAAGCTTGTTCTTCTGTGACCAGAAATGACTTCTTGGTTTGGGTAGTTTTGAAAGGATCTATTGTCTTCTTATTAAAAATTCTAGTTTCAACTTTTATGATTCTTGATTGCTTTTTTTTTAGGAATTGTGAGCAACTGACTGAGTTTGATGATCTGAGAGACGGGTGGTAATGACTAATGTTTGTTTGATTTTGAGGTCCATGTTGGTGCAAATCTAATTTTTCAATTTTGAGAATTTATGTGTGACTCTTGAAGGTGGTAGTTGTAATCTCTGGAATCCAAAGTAATTAAGGAGCTCCTCTGATATGGTATTGTCCGTGTTTCTTTGCATGTTGTTGTTAACATTTTTGTTTCCCAGAAGAACTACCCTTTTTTGTTTAACTGGAGGTTTTTGTATAATTCTCTTGATAAATAGTCAATGGCATGGTACATGTTTAGCTCGGTGGTCTATATACTCCTAATACACATATAGCTTCTTTCTTGAGTTTAATTTAAAAAAGAATCGTTTCATAGGTTAATTCTGTATCTCTACCATTTCTTCTTAGGAGCTTAATTTGTTTCTCTGGATCTTCTTTTACACCTAGTCTTATATGATTGGCTTCTAGTCTTTCAATGATGTAATCTATATCCTGCATAAGGGCGCTGTCTGTAGATTTTTCCTTCATGACCCCAACTTGATGGTGCGTAGGCAGATTATGGTGTTCTAGGTGATAAAGGAGCTGCTTGAAGTTGTACATGGTCTACTTTTATATTTTGGGTAAACTTAATTTCAGTTATCGTGGAAGGATCCTTGTTTAAAGATTTATTTATTATACTAAGTCTCTTTGGTTAAGATTTGCAAGTTTTAACAAATGTTGCAAATATTTCATTTATTCAGGCTGAAGGTTTGATTTTAGATATTCTATGAATTTTTCTGTATCTTTCGTGGTTACCAGTTGAAATGAAAAACTATTTGCAATTTGTGGCGGTTGATCATGTGGTATGGGATGTGCAGCGTTTGTTTGGTTGCTCTGAAGGATTCTCTGTGCAACTGATGAAAAAAAAGGTGTTAAAACAATTAGATTTCAGGATGTTGAATAGCAGTGCTGTTTGATTTTAGCAATTGTAGTTTGTCTGCGTTATGACTGGTTTTAATTCCATTATTAATTATTTGCCAACAAGTTCTGGATTAATTGCTGGACCTGTTAATGTGAGCTATTGTGATTTCCTTTCTAAGAGATTTTAATTTTTATCATTTTCTGCGACTGCTGCTTCTTCAATTCAACCTCTGCTGAGCTCCATCTTCAAAGCTAGGACATGCAGGTCATTAAGTCTGCATTCCAGGTCCCACATTTTTCTCTCAACGTGTTGCTTGAACTTGGTTTTTTAAAAGGCTGGTGCCATTAAGAGTTGATTGTATGATGTTATATAAGTTGTTGTAAGTAAGGTTGTTCTTCTGTGACCAGAAATGACTTCTTGGTTTGTGTAGTTTTGAAAGGATCTATTGTCTTCTTGTTAAAAATTCTAGTTTCAACTTTTATGATTCTTGATTGCTTTTTTTTTTAGGAATTGTGAGCAACTGACTGAGTTTGATGATCTTAAAGACGGGTGGTAATGACTAATGTTTGTTTGATTTTGAGGTCCATGTTGGTGCAAATCTAATTTTTCAATTTTGAGAATTTATGTGTGACTCTTGAAGGTGGTAGTTGTAATCTCTGGAATCCAAAGTAATTAAGGAGCTCCTCTGATATGGTATTGTCCGTGTTTGTTTGCAAGTTGTTGTTAACATTTTTGTTTCCCAGAAGAACTACCCTTTTTTGTTTAACTGGAGGTTTTTGTATAATTCTCTTGATAAAAAGTCAATGGCATGGTACATGTTTAGCTCGGTGGTCTATATACTCCTAATACACATATAGCTTCTTTCTTGAGTTTAATTTAAAAAAGAATCGTTTCATAGGTTAATTTTTATCTCTACCATTTCTTCTTAGGAGCTTAATTTGTTTCTCTGGATCTTCTTTTACACCTAGTCTTATATGATTGGCTTCTAGTCTTTCAATGATGTAATCTATATCCTGCATAAGGGCGCTGTCTGTAGATTTTTCCTTCATGACCCCAACTTGATGGTTCATAGGCAGATTATGGTGTTCTAGGTGATAAAGGAGCTGCTTGAAGTTGTACATGGTCTACTTTTATATTTTGGGTAAACTTAATTTCAGTTTTCGTGGAAGGATCCTTGTTTAAAGATTTATTTATTATACTAAGTCTCTTTGGTTAAGATTTGCAAGTTTTAACAAATGTTGCGAATATTTCATCTATTCCGAATGAAGGTTTGGATTTTAGATATTCTATGAATTTTTCTGTATCTTTCGTTGTTACCAGTTGAAATGAAAAACTATTTGCAATTGGTGGCGGTTGATCATGTGGTATGGGATGTGCAGTGTTTGTTTGGTTGCTCTGAAGGATTCTCTGTGCAACTGATGAAAAAAAAGGTGTTAAAACAATTAGATTTCAGGATGTTGAATAGCAGTGCTGTTTGATTTTAGCAATTGTAGTTTGTCTAGGTTGTGACTGGTTTTAATTCCATTATTAATTATTTGCCAACATGTTCTGGATTTATTGCTGGACCTGGTAATATGCGCTATTGTGATTTCCTTTCTAAGAGATTTAAATTTTTATCATTTTCTGCTACTGCTGCTTCTGCTGTGTCTTCAATTCAACCTCTGCTGAGCTCCTTCTTCAAAGCTTGGAGATACAGGTCATTAAGTCTGCATTCCAGGTCCCACATTTTTCTCTGCGTGTTGCTTGAACTTGGTTTTTTAAAAGGCTGGTGCCATTAAGAGTTGATTGTATGATGTTATATAAGTTGTTGTAAGTAAGCTTGTTCTTCTGTGACCTGAAATGACTTCTTGGTTTCGGTAGTTTTGAAAGGATCTATTGTCTTCTTATTAAAAATTCTAGTTTCAACTTTTATGATTCTTGATTGCTTTTTTTTTAGGAATTGTGAGCAACTGACTGAGTTTGATGATCTGAGAGACGGGTGGTAATGACTAATGTTTGTTTGATTTTGAGGTCCATGTTGGTGCAAATCTAATTTTTCAATTTTGAGAATTTATGTGTGACTCTTGAAGGTGGTAGTTGTAATCTCTGGAATCCAAAGTAATTAAGGAGCTCCTCTGATATGGTATTGTCCGTGTTTCTTTGCATGTTGTTGTTAACATTTTTGTTTCCCAGAAGAACTACCCTTTTTTGTTTAACTGGAGGTTTTTGTATAATTCTCTTGATAAAAAGTCATTGGCATGGTACATGTTTAGCTCGGTGGTCTATATACTCCTAATACACATATAGCTTCTTTCTTGAGTTTAATTTAAAAAAGAATCGTTTCATAGGTTAATTCTGTATCTCTCTACCAATTCTTCTTAGGAGCTTAATTTGTTTCTCTGGATCTTCTTTTACACCTAGTCTTATATGATTGGCTTCTAGTCTTTCAATGATGTAATCTATATCCTGCATAAGGGCGCTGTCTGTAGATTTTTCCTTCATGACCCCAACTTGATGGTGCGTAGGCAGATTATGGTGTTCTAGGTGATAAAGGAGCTGCTTGAAGTTGTACATGGTCTACTTTTATATTTTGGGTAAACTTAATTTCAGTTATCGTGGAAGGATCCTTGTTTAAAGATTTATTTATTATACTAAGTCTCTTTGGTTAAGATTTGCAAGTTTTAACAAATGTTGCAAATATTTCATTTATTCAGGCTGAAGGTTTGATTTTAGATATTCTATGAATTTTTCTGTATCTTTCGTGGTTACCAGTAAATGAAAAACTATTTGCAATCGGTGGTGGTTGATCATGTGGTATGGGATGTGCAGTGTTTGTTTGGTTGCTCTGAAGGATTCTCTGTGCAACTGATGAAAAAAAAGGTGTTAAAACAATTAGATTCAGGATGTTGAATAGCAGTGCTGTTTGATTTTAGCAACGGTTATTTGTCTGCGTTGTGGCTGGTTTTAATTCCATTATTAATTATTTCCCAACATGTTCTGGATTTATTGCTGGACCTGTTAATGTGAGCTATTGTGATTTCCTTTCTAAGAGATTTAAATTTTTATCATTTTCTGCGACTGCTGCTTCTTCAATTCAACCTCTGCTGAGCTCCATCTTCAAAGCTAGGACATGCAGGTCATTAAGTCTGCATTCCAGGTCCCACATTTTTCTCTCAACGTGTTGCTTGAACTTGGTTTTTTAAAAGGCTGGTGCCATTAAGAGTTGATTGTATGATGGTATATAAGTTGTTGTAAGTAAGGTTGTTCTTCTGTGACCAGAAATGACTTTTTGGTTTGATTAGTTTTGAAAGGATCTATTGTCTTCTTGTTAAAAATTCTAGTTTCAACTTTTATGATTCTTGATTGCTTTTTTTTTTTAGAAATTGTGAGCAACTGACTGAGTTTGATGATCTTAAAGACCGGTGGTAATGACTACTGTTTGTTTGATTTTGAGGTCCATGTTGGTGCAAATCTAATTTTTCAATTTTGAGAATTTATGTGCGACTCTTGATGGTGGTAGTTGTAATCTCTGGTATCCAAAGTAATTAAAGAGCTCCTCTGATATGGTATTGTCCGCGTTTCTTAGCAAGTTGTTGTTAACATTTTTGTTTCCCAGAAGAACACATATTTATTTATCTGGAGGTTTTTTTATAATTCTCTTGATAAAAAGTCAATGGCATGGTACATGTTTAGCTCGGTGGTCTATATACTCCTAATACACATATAGCTTCTTTCTTGAGTTTAATTTAAAAAAGAATCGTTTCATAGGTTAATTCTGTATCTCTACCATTTCTTCTTAGGAGCTTAATTTGTTTCTCTGGATCTTCTTTTACACCTAGTCTTATATGATTGGCTTCTAGTCTTTCAATGATGTAATCTATATCCTGCATAAGGGCGCTGTCTGTAGATTTTTCCTTCATGACCCCAACTTGATGGTGCGTAGGCAGATTATGGTGTTCTAGGTGATAAAGGAGCTGCTTGAATTTTTACATGGTCTACTTTTATAATTTGGGTAAACTTCATTTCAGTTATCGTGGAAGGTTCCTTGTTTAAAGATTTATTTATTATACTAGCTCTCTTTAGTTAAGATTTGCAAGTTTTAAAAAATTTTGTGAATATTTCATCTATTCCGAATGAAGGTTTGGATTTTAGATATTCTATGAATTTTTCTATATATTTCGTTGTTACCAGTTGAAATGAAAAACTATTTGCAATTGGTGGCGGTTGATCATGTATTATGGGATGTGCAGCGTTAGTTTGGTTGCTCTGAAGGATTCTCTGTGCAATTGATGAAAAAAAAGGTGTTAAACAATTAGATTTCAGGATGTTGAATAGCAGTGCTATTAGATTTTAGCAGTTGTAGTTTGTCTGCGTTGTGGCTGGCTTTAATTCCATTATTAATTATTTGCCAAGAAGTTGTGGATTTATTGTTGGACCTGTTAATGTGAGCTATTGTGATTTCCTTTCTAAGAGATTTTAATTTTTATCATTTTCTGCGACTGCTGCTTCTTCAATTCAACCTCTGCTGAGCTCCATCTTCAAAGCTTGGACATGCAGGTCATTAAGTCTGCATTCCAGGTCCCACATTTTTCTCTCAGCGTGTTGCTTGAACTTGGTTTTTTAAAAGGCTGGTGCCATTAAGAGTTGATTGTATGATGTTATATAAGTTGTTGTAAGTAAGGTTGTTCTTCTGTGACTAGAAATGACTTTTTGGTTTGATTAGTTTTGAAGGGATCTATTGTTTTCTTGTTAAAAATTCTAGTTTCAACTTTTATGATTCTTGATTGCTTTTTTTTAGGAATTGTGAGCACCTAACTGAGTTTGATGATCTGAGAGGCGGGTGGTAATGACTAATGTTTGTTTGATTTTGAGGTCCATGTTGGTGCAAATCTAATTTTTCAAGTTTGAGAATTTATGTGTGACTCTTGATGGTGGTAGTTGTAATCTCTGGAATCCAAAGTAATTAAGGAGCTCCTCTGATATGGTATTGTCCGTGTTTATTTGCATGTTGTTGTTAACATATTTGTTTCCCAGAAGAACTACCCTTTTTTGTTTAACTGGAGGTTTTTGTATAATTCTCTTGATAAAAAGTCAATGGCATGGTACATGTTTAGCTCGGTGGTCTATATACTCCTAATACACATATAGCTTCTTTCTTGAGTTTAATTTAAAAAAGAACCGTTTCATAGGTTAATTCTGTATCTCTCTACCAATTCTTCTTAGGAGCTTAATTTGTTTCTCTGGATCTTCTTTTACACCTAGTCTTATATGATTGGCTTCTAGTCTTTCAATGATGTAATCTATATCCTGCATAAGGGCGCTGTCTGTAGATTTTTCCTTCATGACCCCAACTTGATGGTGCGTAGGCAGATTATGGTGTTCTAGGTGATAAAGGAGCTGCTTAAGTTGTACATGATCTACTTTTATATTTTGGATAAACTTAAGTTCAGTTATCGTGGAAGGATCCTTGTTTAAAGATTTATTTATTATACTAAGTCTCTTTGGTTAAGATTTGCAAGTTTTAACAAATGTGGTCAAATATTTCATTTATTCCGGCTGAAGGTTTGGATTTTAGATATTCTATGAATTTTTCTGTATCTTTCGTTGTTACCAGTAAATGGAAAACTATTTGCAATCGGTGGTGGTTGATCACGTGGTATGGGATGTGCAGCATTTGTTTGGTTGCTCTGAAGGATTCTCTGTGCAACTGATGAAAAAAAAGGTGTTAAAACAATTAGATTCAGGATGTTGAATAGCAGTGCTGTTTGATTTTAGCAACAGTTATTTGTCTGCATTGTGGCTGGTTTTAATTCCATTATTAATTATTTCCCAACATGTTCTGGATTTATTGCTGGACCTGTTAATGTGAGCTATTGTGATTTCCTTTCTAAGAGATTTTAATTTTTATCATTTTCTGCGACTGCTGCTTCTTCAATTCAACCTCTGCTGAGCTCCATCTTCAAAGCTAGGACATGCAGGTCATTAAGTCTTCATTCCAGGTCCCACATTTTTCTCTCAACGTGTTGCTTGAACTTGGTTTTTTAAAAGGCTGGTGCCATTAAGAGTTGATTGTATGATGGTATATAAGTTGTTGTAAGTAAGGTTGTTCTTCTGTGACCAGAAATGACTTTTTGGTTTGATTAGTTTTGAAAGGATCTATTGTCTTCTTGTTAAAATTTCTAGTTTCAACTTTTATGATTCTTGATTGCTTTTTTTTTTAGGAATTGTGAGCAACTGACTGAGTTTGATGATCTTAAAGACCGGTGGTAATGACTACTGTTTGTTTGATTTTGAGGTCCATGTTGGTGCAAATCTAATTTTTCAATTTTGAGAATTTATGTGCGACTCTTGATGGTGGTAGTTGTAATCTCTGGAATCCAAAGTAATTAAAGAGCTCCTCTGATATGGTATTGTCCGTGTTTCTTAGCAAGTTGTTGTTAACATTTTTGTTTCCCAGAAGAACTACCCTTTTTTGTTTAACTGGAGGTTTTTGTATAATTCTCTTGACAAAAAGTCAATGGCATGGTACATGTTTAGCTCGGTGGTCTATATACTCCTAATACACATATAGCTTCTTTCTTGAGTTTAATGTAAAAAAGAATCGTTTCATAGGTTAATTCTGTATCTCTACCATTTCTTCTTAGGAGCTTAATTTGTTTCTCTGGATCTTCTTTTACACCTAGTCTTATATGATTGGCTTCTAGTCTTTCAATGATGTAATCTATATCCTGCATAAGGGCGCTGTCTGTAGATTTTTCCTTCATGACCCCAACTTGATGGTGCGTAGGCAGATTATGGTGTTCTAGGTGATAAAGGAGCTGCTTGAAGTTGTACATGGTCTACTTTTATATTTTGGGTAAACTTAATTTCAGTTATCGTGGAAGGATCCTTGTTTAAAGATTTATTTATTATACTAAGTCTCTTTGGTTAGGATTTGCAAGTTTTAACAAATGTTGCAAATATTTCATTTATTCAGGCTGAAGTTTTTGATTTTAGATATTCTATGGCTTTTTCTGTATCTTTCGTTGTTACCAGTAAATGGAAAACTATTTGCAATTGGTGGTGGTTGATCATGTGGTATGGGATGTGCAGCATTTGTTTGGTTGCTCTGAAGGATTCTCTGTGCAACTGATGAAAAAAAAGGTGTTAAAACAATTAGATTCAGGATGTTGAATAGCAGTGCTGTTTGATTTTAGCAATTGTAGTTTGTCTGCGTTGTGGCTAGATTTAATTCCATTATTAATTATTTGCCAACAAGTTCTGGATTTATGGTTGGACCTGTTAATGTGAGCTATTGTGATTTCCTTTCTAAGAGATTTAAATTTTTATCATTTTCTGCTACTGCTGCTTCTGCTGTGTCTTCAATTCAACCTCTGCTGAGCTCCTTCTTCAAAGCTTGGAGATACAGGTCATTAAGTCTGCTTTCCAGGTCCCACATTTTTCCCTCAGCGTGTTGCTTGACCTTGGTTTTTTAAAAGGCTGGTGTCATTAAGAGTTGATTGTATGATTTTATATAAGTTGTTGTAAGCTAGGTTGTTCTTCTGTGGTCAGAACAGATTTCCTGGTTTGTGTAGTTTTGAAAGGAGCTATTGTCATCTTTTAAAAAATTCTCCTTTCAAATTTTATGATTCTTGATTGCTTTTTTTTAGGAATTGAGAGCAACTGACTGAGTTTGATGATCTTAAAGACGGGTGGTAATGACTACTGTTTGTTTGATTTTGAGGTCCATGTTGGTGCATATCTAATTTTTTAATTTTGAGAATTTATGTGTGACTCTTGAAGGTGGTAGGTGCAATCTCTAAATTCCAAAGTAAGTAAGGAGCTCTTCTGATTTTTTATTCTCCATGTTTGTTTGCAAGTTGTTGTCAACATTTTTATTTCCCAGAAGAACACATTTTTATTTATCTGGAGGTTTTTTTATAATTCTCTTGATAAAAAGTCAATGGCATGGTACATGTTTAGCTCGGTGGTCTATATACTCCTAATACACTTATAGCTTCTTTCTTGAGTTTAATTTAAAAAAACAATCGTTTCATAGGTTAATTCTGTATCTCCACCATTTGTTCTTAGGAGATGTTTGTTTCTCTAGGTCTTCTTTTAAATCTAGTCTTATACGATTGGCTTCTAGTCTTTCAATGATGTAATCTATAATCTATAAGTTAAAGTATTTTTATCCCCCAAGAGGACAAATGGGCAATCAGTTTAATTTTAGTGTCATAAAATGTGCAAAAATATTTTTATCCACAGTTACATGTGTACTGTGTCTTACTAGGACAGAAGAGTGTTACCTTCCTATATTTTATTTTTTTAAATTTTCAATTTCACCAAAAGGGGATTACTTGTTAAAGTTTTTAATTTTTTCAATTTATAGCCTCCTAGGAACACTGATCAACTTCCTAGCCTCGGTGGAATCATGGGATGTGGGCTAAAAAGCCGGATGATTTTGTCTGTTCAACCATCTAAATTTAATGTTAAATTTTATCTTTCTTGTTGATTTATTTGGTTTTCCCACAGTGCTTATTTTCCTCATTTTTTGAGCTCTGAACTTTGTTATTGAATGTTACTGTTTGAATTTTGGTTATTCTGCAGATAGACAATACTGTTCTATGTTGAATTGTTTAAGTAGTTATTGTAATTATTGTTTTCTTTGATTGTAATAATTTTTATAGTGGCTTTCTGACAGGTTTTTGATTACATTTTGTAATAAATTGTCTTGTTTCCGCCCAGCTACCGAGTTTGTTTTAACCCTCCGAATGTCACCCGTGAGCCTATTCCATTCTAAACTTGAACCATCCCCCATTTCAGCTGGACTTCCTTTTTTGGTGGAGTATGGATCTCACATGTTTGATGAATTGTTACATTTTACAAATTACTGGAGTATTTTCTTGAAATCTTCTGATACATATTTTGACTGTTTAAATCTGCAGCTGCATTAGTAATATACGGCTTAGTCTAGTTTCTCAATCAAGCCAGAGTTCCAAAGTCGTATCAGCATAGTCATTGTATCAATAATTCAAACTGCATTTTCAGCCTTGTCCTCAAGCAGTCTCATATTCATCATTTCCACTTTGATGATGCTTTTTCCAATACATCCTCATCTTCTGATACAGCTCGCTGGTCATCAAGATCTCATTACATTCTGTAACAAAATATTGAAGTACTTAGTTAAAATGAAATTCATTCAGAAAAAATATTGAACTACAGAGATAATTACAATTTATTTCTTAAACGGACAAGTTTACTGACTAAAAATAATAGTAGATTAACTGTATAACGTAAAATCACAACATTAAATCTATTTAAGTATCTCCTCATATTACTTGCGTTTTTTGCCTATTTATTTATTTAAACACCAAATTATATTACTTAGCCTATCTCAAACGTGTTCATTTTATTTGTTTTTGTTAAACAGCTGAAGATTAATAAAAGAAATAAAGTAACTGCATTATCTAACCACTTAAAGCCTAAAGTCCAATAGAGCAGAGCCCTACAATTGAACATAAGGGTCAGTCCGTGTCAAATCAACACAGAATTATAGCATTTTGAACCTCACCAGTTCAGATGTTGATGAACTTTGGTACATTGGTTAAAACTATCAAAACTAAGAAAAATACCAAATTTTATTGAAAAATCTCAACCTGTTCAGATTTTACAGCCACGTAGTTGTAAAAATCTGCCCAAAATTGTCTGACCAACAAATTTTGAAAATGTGATTGTGACCCTCCTAGATAAGACAGAGAGTTGAAACAAGTGTCATTTTCTTGCATTTTTTATGCCCTTTCATTTTATATGTCACACAACATATGTTGAGAGAAAAAATATTTTCACTAATTTCATTTTCAAATTTTGATTTTTTCAAAATGCATACCTTGAATTTTTTTCAAAAAAAAAATGTTTTACTTAATGTATTTAGTAAAGTAATATAAAAATTTGAAAGTGGGATTCCTATGGGTTCATGTTGAAAAAATTAATTTTCAAACAGTTTTCATAAAATTTTGTAGCTTATAGTTGTTTTCATATTATAATGGCTTATATATTTAGTACTGTATTTTAGTTTTTCCTAATTAATTTTTTCCTTTTACTAAAGTAAACTTTTTTACCAGGTAGGCATACATTGAACATAACTGGAAGCAATTTAACAATTTAAATATGTAAATTACTTAGTGTTTAAAGTTTAAAAAAATGGTAGAGCAACTTATCTACGATCATTTATTGCAGCTTACCTTTGGTACAAAACACATTTATTTGGATCGTAAGGAGTGAATTTTCAAACTCAAAGGCTTATTTTGTTGTTTCTACATATTGTATGTCAAAGTTTGCTTCAAAGCTTCATTTGAACGGTCACTATCCTTTTTTGAAAGTTTGTACATTCTCCCTGTAGGTGTGATTGGGTCCACTTTACACAAAATTTCACTCGTTTATGTCCAAATAATGTCAGGTTTTCCAATTGGATATGAAAAAGATATGGCAGGATCAGAGGGGTGTAGGAATGTAACTTTAACTTAATCTTCATTTTTTTCCAATACATAAGCTAACCACCATTTGTCATCATATTTAACAGTAACATAACCTTTAATTTCTGTCATCAGTAGTTTTTCAATCATTCTAGTTGTGGGGACTGTACAGTAATATGTGTCGTAACTAAAGTTTTTTACGACATTAATTTTAGTTAAGTTTTATTCAATTGGCAAGAACGCATGGTACTGCTGTGTTCCTTTGATGGGCTCTGTCTTTTCAAATCGTTCACTCAAAAAAATGTTCTGTTTCTACATACTCCTCTTGAGTAACATATTCAAAGTTAACATTTTTAATATTTTGGACTGACCAACCCAAAAGCTGTTTTGTTGTCAGAATTTGGTCAGTGTAAGGTCTTTGTAAACTTGCTCTTGTTGCTAACCTCTTAACTCTGCCACCAACTCCATCACATGCTCCTTTCCCATGTGCTGTGGCAAAAAAAAAATGCCATTCTGCATCAATCCCGAAGTCTTGCTTGTGAAAACATAGGTTAGAAAAGTTTTTCTTATTCTTATATTGAGCGGCACTACCATCGGAAAAAAATAACATTTTCTTTAAATCAGATTGGAAATATTTTCTTAAAAACTGTATTAATTTTCTTTGAAAGCAATAAACTGCTACTGTTTATGTTCCAAGCACTCAGAAATAATAACATAGCTAACATGTTTTACTAAATAATTTTTTTTGTAATAAATTAGAAAGGGGTGAATTGTAGCATAATCACTTGACCAGTGGTAACTCTGGGCTTCATCCTGGTCTACAAAACTATAATTCTCTGAAAAATCTAAAGTAACCACTAACTCATGTTGCATCAAATTTTCGTTTGCTTCAGCCATGAATGAACTTTGCTGCTTAGCAATAAAATCATGGCGAACTAATAAGGTAAGTTTCTCACATAACATCTCAAGGAATTCAATGGAAGTTTTTCGTACAGTATCAAGGTTGCACCTGTCTACTGTAACCCATTGACGAAAAGTTACGTTTTCTATCATTTTTTCATCAAAGATTTCTCCAAAAAAGTTCTTTATTTCCCCAGTTCCTGGGCAAGAACAACAGCTTCCCATAAAACAATCTTTAGAAGGAGGATTACATAGGATCCTTGCAAGGAAATGTTTGTAGGATGAAAACTCTCCATTACTCAACAATCCCAAACGTGCATTCTCAATCATTAATTTTACATTTTGATGAGTGGTACATACACAAACCGAGTGTGTACCACTTTTCCCTACCAAAATACATTGTTTGGGCCTAAGTTCTGCAAATTTCGAGAATCCAATTTTCATTTGAGGGTTTTTGTCTTTAAAAAGTGTGTATGCTTCCTTAAGATTACACATATTAGTCTCTTCTGAACATGAATTTTTTCTCTGTTTTCACCTATCACTGAAATGTGGTCTTTTTTGCCTGGCATGACTCTAGTAATTTCATAATTTTCATAAAACTTAATTACTGTATCTGAAATTTCTTTTGGTAAAGTCTTTCCTGGCTTTTGGTCAGGACTTTCTAAAATTCCTTTTTCACTTGCCAGCTTTTTTGCCTGTCTTACTATATAATTGGAAGCATTAAATTCCCGCATTGTCTTGGGGATACTCCAATTGTCAGGTAAACAAGTCAAAAGCATTATGCAAATATTTGTTAATTGATTTAAAGTTTAAAGTTTAGTTGTGAATTTAAAATTTAAAGTAATGTTGTAAATATTTCCCATACAAACTTATACATACATTTTTTTATTATTAAAATGGATGAACAATGCTCTATTGGAAAATTAGTAAGTGAAGATTGTTACAAATCATTTTATGGTCCAGTTTCTAAAACCCTGAAACATTTAAGTGAATTTTAAGAAAGTGTTCAAAATTTGTTTAAATTTAGAGTAAGTTCTTCAATTTCAACAATATGTGAGTACCATGAAAAGAAACACATTAAAATACAACCATAATTTTGGTAAATACTGCTGTGATCTATTAAAAGTTCATAAAAAGCCCATTTCTAAGGGCCTAAAAGAAATAATCACTTATCCCTGTTAAACCCAAATGATATGCCCTTTAAGATAGATCCCTAAGAAAGATATGCCCTGATAAAGAGGTACTTCTTCAAATACTCCAGGAATCTGAAGAAGAAATGCCAGACAATGTGTCAAGCAGTGGGTCACAACGGACAGGGCGGAAATGGTTACAATAGTAAAGTCTCAGGAGGAGTTCTTTGAATCATTAGGAGAAAAGTTAATCAACCTTAAAAGTCATCACTACATCTCCAAAATTCAAAGTCAATTTATGGAAGAAAAAAAGAAAGGCTTTCTAAAAATGAATGCATAGTCTTAGCTGACTTTGCAGAAAATTTTACTTTTACGGTACAGGATTACATTCAAGGATACCACTGGATCAACGACCAAGCAACTGTGCATCCGTTTGTGTTTTATTATAAAAATGAGAACGGTCGGGTATGTAGACTACTTGGAGCACAACACTGCAGTTGTCCATGCATTTCTCAATCATGTGACAAAATTTATAAAAGAAAAAAAATACCTACTGTTGAGAAGCTCATCTATTTTTCTGATGGTAGTGGCAGTCAGTATAAAAATAAGAGTTTTTTAAACCTGTGCTACCACAAAATAGATTTTGGATTTGAAGCCGAGTGGCATTTTTTGCCTCCTGCCATGGCAAAAATGCATGCGATGGAGTAGGAGGTACTACAAAACGGGAGGTGAGCAAAGTAAGTTTACAACGTGCTACCTCAAACCAAATCCTTACAGTCAAGGATATGTACACATTTTGCAAGGATAATATTAAAGGAATAACGTATTTCCTTGTCAAGAAAGAAGAAATAATATTACATATCGAAAGACTTCAAACCAGATTTGACAACTCTCTGCCAATAAAAGGTACACGGGGATTTCAAAGCATTTCAGAAAACATAGTTAGGTGCTATGTTACTTCAGAAACAGCGATTTATGAAGATCATAAAGTATGTAAAATTGATTCATTTACAGTAAGAATAAATGACATTGTTGCCATTGTTTATGATGAACAGTGGTGGCTTGCAGATGTTGAAAAAGTAAGTTTAGAAAACAATGATGTATTGTGAAGTTTTATGAACCAGCTGGACCACGGACATCATTTAAAAAATCAACCAGTGATACCGTTTGGATCCTACTAAAGAATGTGCTGAGAAAACTTTCAGTGCTTGAACTTACCACAGCTACTGGAAGATCGTATTCTATTTCTGAAAAGCTATCCGAAGAAATAAGTGTACTTCTAAACAATTATAAGAGTTAGAATGAGGTATGTAATTACATCAGTTATGTGTAACGGTTTCAGATCTTTTATAGATTTTTTTTAAAAAGGCCTATGTATATATTAATTTTATGTATAAATTAATATTTGTTTTGAGACCTTCTGTATATATTAATAAACAATTTAACACAACATTCCATCTTAACTTTACGTACTTTCCAATACCACCTTCATATTTCAGTAATTCGCATAATATCAACATTGGCGAAAATCTGTTTTTTCTTAACTTTTGAAAATTAATAACTTTGCTCAGAGTCAAATATCAAAGTTCAAATTTATATACTACTTTAGCACTATATATATGTACATGCTGTGCAAAAGTCAGATTTTTATATCATATCCCACCAGAGAGATCTTTAAACTTTCAAAAATTTCAATTTTTTAAAATTTATAACAAATTAAGGAATTATGTTTTAAGGCTGAAATCTATAGTAAGCTATCTTTATCTAACTGAAAAAAAGTTTGAACTGTGATAAATCATCCCTTATTTGTTTTTTAAGCTTCCAAAGAGTGAAATTTGCCAATTTTCAATACCTAACTTTGGGGACGATTTTGGGAGTTAAAATTTGTTTTTAGAGCTATGAAGAAGATAACAAGTATTGTAGAAGATATCGTTCTGAAAAGAATGGTGTTGGTTTGGAAGCTCTAGCATAATCCAATCAAGTGATAATCAATTTAACGCTAATGTCTACAAAGCCAAAAATCCCAAGATTCTCGTAAACAAAAATGGCCACCATGCATAAACGATAAAATTATTTTAAAATCTTTTTTAACCTCTTAAATGAGTATGGTAAAAATATATAAACTGATAGTGCCAAGATGCATAAGCAATATCGATATCTCAGATTCATTCTGATGAGCCAAAATAACAAATTGTTAAGACAAAAATTCTCTTCTCATCTACAATATTTATTGGTCGAGTTTGTTTTCGTTCCAAGCAAACGAGGATGAGCGTGATCGGACACAAACCTGATTATATCGCGATAACCGGGATATAACTCGTACATGATATCACCATGATAAAAGTCCATCAAGCAAATATGTATGGGTATCGTAATTTATGTGCGTGCAGCGTACCAGGAATCGTAGACCATTCCCTACAGACAGTCCATCTATTTCTGTTAGTCGGCAATTATTTTGGGATCCGTATTTGATACCAAATTATACAAATTGTTGCATAGATAATTTGAATAATGAAATGAATTATGTCTTCAACTGTGTTTTCGAATATTGCTGATAACAGTTGATTATTGCAGATAACAACATTCATGACTTTTGTTATCACTTACTGTCTGATAGGGTGCCTGGCCTAGCCATCCTTCTAACAAAACATTTCCTGATCAAAACACAGTATTATCTTGTTTTGTTTTATAAATTCAAACTTGTTACATTTTTAACGATAATTCACGTTCCTCAATTTCAATTCAGTCAGTCTGTTGGCACTGTCTTCTAAAATATTTTACTCAAGATTATTTGCATTAAAAAAGTATAATTGAACGTTAGTTATTAAAAACAACTCTATTAACATAAATTTTCAACCTTAATATTGGAAAATATTTAAAATTAGAATTAATATAAACTTCCAATGAATGTATTCAATAAATTACATTTTATTGCATTTGTTAATATTGTTTTATTAATTTTAATATATTGGCAAAACAATATTAGATAAATATACTTGAACCAAAATGATGCTTCTACTAAACAACAAATTCTGTGATATATAGTAGCTTTATTTATCTATGCTTATGTGACTTTGCATCAATATTTATTTCAGTCAACAGAAATCAGTTATATGTCTGTCATCATTTTCCAACTATGATAGTGAATAACAATAATTAAGTTGTTTTCCATTATTTTATACACTCTTCTTTTTACCTGTGATATATATATTAAATTTTTATAATTTTTACCAGGTACTCTCCACAAAAACAGCAAAGTGCAACTATTGGCATTTATATTTAATGAATTTAATACAGGGCCATTAAATTTCTTTATTACTACTTTTTTCCTATATTTGTCCTTAGTTACTTAATTACATAAGCATGCTTAGTGGTATACAAATTTATTAAGCCACAAAATTGTATTTCAAAATAATTATCATTTATTGTGCATTAGGCCTACTGCATTCTATGAATCCCTTCATCTTACATTCCTTAAATTATTTTTAATTGTCTTTCTTACTTTGATTTTGATATAAAGTTAATTTTCATATTTTTGTTGCATACATATAACAAAACCTAGCTAACATTTATATGATCAAGAAATGTATGTTTTAAATTATCTTTCTATGTACTAGCAAGTTACAGTACCTGTAACAAAAGGTATTATTGTTATTCAACCGCTTCTAAAACTTAATATAAACCATAAATTCTTTATGTGCGCATTAAATTGAGTTGTGTCGAATTGCATTGTAATTCTTTGAATCGCATCGCTGCATCAAATCGAAAAGAATTTGCTGCATCGCACACTCCCCAAAAAATGCATTTTTTCCAAAAATTTGATGATTTGGGTTCATTGCCCCCTTGAGTACTATTCATTTCAGTGTTGTAAGAGAATCTCACAGAATGTTTTAAGTGTCTAGCTAATAACACTTCTTTGACATCAACACTGTTCTCTATGAATATGTGTAATAAAGAATTTTGAATTTGAATTGAATTCAATTTAATCATATTATTAAAAAGTTGCTGAAACTACGAAAAAAAAAAAAACTGTGGAATGTTTCAATTCAATATTGTTCAATAGGATAAATATCGATGCATTCAGTAAAACTTCCAACACACTAAAATTGCAAGACAGTATAAAGTAGGAAGCCAAGCAGACATCCGTTGTGATCAACATTTCCCTATTCAATAAAACTAACCTCTTGAAACTATTCAATGTTTGTGGTTAATGATAGACAAGAAGCAACTCTTAATTTATAGTAACAAAGGGTTTCAACTAAAAGTAGCAACAAATAAGTAAATCTTAGAGGTTTGCTCAGGTAGGTTTTTAACAGACCAAAGAGCGGTTTCCGTAGTCAAATTAAATCAAAACTTCTTTCATGCGTAACAATCATATAACTACACAATAGCACAGAATATAGACAGATACAGAAGCCCCACGGTATAGGAAATAATGAAACGGACAGTTCATAGTATTTCTCAAAATTAATTAAGGCGTTGAGATGGTCACTAACTGGTGCGGCGTTGCCAGATCATAGGGCGGGATTCCCGTTTTCCCGCAGTGGAGGGAGGAAGACAGTATGGACAGAACTCCAACCAACAGTCGGGCAGGGCTCGGAAGACATCCGCTTACGTTCACTCAGTATTTGCTTGGCATATTTTGACCCTAGACATCCCCTTGTTTGAATTTTAGAAAAATTCTCAAAGTACAGTATTTGTACGTTATGTGAATGAAACCTATTTTATGCACTTGTTAATAAAGGAGATTTATTAGTGGTTCTTTTATTGAATATCACAAATAAAATAATTAACTATTTGCAGAAGTGTAACTTGAGTAAAAAAAAAAAAACTAATTTTAAAAAGAAATTAATGACGAAATTACGAAAATATAATATTTAGACTGTATTTATTCATAGAAGTTAAATACAAAAAAATAAATAAATAAAAAACAGGACCTAAATATACAGTAAACATATAATTTAGACCTACATACTTTACAGAATTTATTCACCACAATTTCTCAATAAATTCCTCCTATAAGCTCATTATTTCTACTCATTTTTATTATCCCTCTGTTTATCAAATCCTAGTAAAATTGTAAAACCTTTCAATTTGCCAAACTGATTGATTTTTTACTTTGTTCTGACTGGAGATCATCATCAGTTTATAGATACTATAAATACCTGAGCAGATACAGACAAGCAAATTGTATTGATGGCACAGGCTTATAAGAATTCTTGAAACATATATTAGAAGTTATACTATTAATTATCAATAAAACTATGAACTATTTTCATCAATAAACATTTGATTAATCCAAAAAACAACAAAAAATTTACTATAAATTTTAAAATAAATACGGCCTAAAAGAGTTATACAATACAAAATAAATACTGTAAATACATAGTAAACTTATTGACTATTTTAAAAACTACATTTTATCGCTACAACTTCTCGTATCTCGGTCTTTCAAAACCGCATTATTTTTATTTAACTTTCTGAACCCTCTGTTTTCCACAACCTTTTTAACATTTTTATACAATTCAATTTGACCAGTTTAGTGGGGCAATTATTACTGCTTGTAGATACTGTAAAGTGGACAGATCAAGAGACAAAAAAGGAAATGTTGGCGACACAGTTAAAAAACTGATTTATTTCCAAGTTTTGAGAACAGATCAAATGAAAATCTGTAAGTTTTGATTATTTACAAAAGCAAAATAAAAAAAACCCTAAATTATTTTAAAAAATACAAGTGTGAAACATATTTCATGTAATAATATTACATGTAAATTTATAATAAATCCTCTGCAAGTCCCTCTCGTCTGAAAATGGTTCAAGTAATTTACCGCCACCGATCCACATAATATTTTTACTATTTATTTTTGTACTAATAGTGTGTTAAGCATGGTTTGCGTGTAGTTTAATTTGCTCGTAATAATGAAAAGAAAATTAATAAGTATTGATTTTTTCAACAGTAAAATTTAAAAAAAATTCAATGTGATAAATCATAAAAAAGTAATTTGTAAGCTTCCTCTCTTTTTGTCACATCTTTCATTCTCATATGTTCTCACTTTTCAGTTGTCTTTTCCAGCCGCTATCTCACCATCCTTTTATACTCTTATACATTTTTCAAAACTTTTAAGCAAAAGGTTACAAAAAGCAGTGGTTTTGAATTCATTTGGTATCCATAACCATTATTTAGGGATAAGACGTGGAAAAGTTTCAATTAAAAAATTACTGCGCTTATAAAAATCAACCCTAGTCACAGAGTCTAATGAAACTGTCTTTCTCAACTTAACAAGTTGTTTAATTAAATGCAATCTATACCCAATTTTATACAACATATTTTGAAATAACGAAAGTGCTATATTTACTACAAGAACCTGATAACCCATTCTAAACAAATGATTATTCAATAAGAAATAGTTTTATTAATGCTGTCAAGAACTAAGAACATTAACTAAATATCGGTATTCTGAGGCATATTTCCTCAATAATTTCAAATTAGTTACCGCAAACCCGACTTCAAAAGGTTTATACTTTTCAGAGTAGGTAATTTTAATTTGAAAGTACTGTAACTAATTTGATCAATATTATCTCTCCGCGATTTCACGGTTTTAAGTAAACTATTCTGATAAAAAAATTACACTTTATGGATCACAATTATTGAACAAATTAAATTATCAAATTATCTATGAAAAAAAAAGTACCATACAAATTTGTTACTTCACAAGACAAAAGATTAAATTTGTTTGTCATGACATTCAAATGACCGCTTCTCTGTAAAGGATAATTATCTTGAAGTCAAGTTTGCTGCAATTAATTTCTATAGACCTTTCATTGGATACCAAACTCGACCTAGGCTTACATTTAAGATTTTCATTCAACTTCTCACGGGCCGTCCCCCTGAAAAGATGAAAAGTCACTAATGGCGTCAAAAAGTAGGTTTTGTAACCATGATGATGTGCAAGAATTCACTTTTACATATTAAGTAATATAAAATGTATGAAAACGTTTTCATATTTTTCACTTTGTATGCACACTATGTACATGTTGCCGACGTTTCGAGTGCATTACGTCAGACTCAGTTACTACACCCATAGAGTAGGCTATATGGTACATCACTAGGTCCATTACATATATTCTGTGGGTCTAGTAACTGAGTGTGTCGCCCTGAAGATGAAACTGCATGCACTCGAAACGCTGGCAACATGTACATAGCGAACATAGCGATCAGCCACGGTTCCAACTGGATTACGACAATGTAATTAGTTTGGTCTAACGTAGAGTTTATATCAAACTGGTTTCACTTATTCATCATAACGATTAGTCACTAAAAACGAATGTGGGTATAGTTTTGCTGAAGGAAACGCCTAGATCACTGAAGTAAGGTGTGTGAATGGTGTGCGACTGCAGCATTCATCACGTTCACTACGTGAACGCTGATAGCGCTACCACTAGGTTGAAGACAGGCTTGACTACAAAATTTAACATTTAAATTTAGTAATTTTCAGTTTTCTCTTGGCATTATTGCGGTTTTAGGCAGTAGAAGATAATTGACAATGCGGGGACAAGACGCAGAAGACTTTTGATTAATTTATATTAACACAGGGCACAAATGGCTCGAGGAACATAATCTAGGCCAAAATGTCTTTCTCTTACCACAGATCTAAACCTACTCTTGTGATAGGTGTTTTGGGAACCTAAACATCTGCAGTGATTCTTTTGTATGGATTTTTACACTTCCTCTAACTACAAACTGTCGTAGTCTTTCTCTCCATTACAACACTAGGTTATAACACCTAGACGATACAATGATAAAACAACCGAAACCAAACCAATCATATTCATAAATTGACTGAGCACTTACAGACGAAAAGGATGCAGGAAGTAGATGAACATGTGATCGGCGCGTTCTTGGAACTATCAGACAGCATGCCCCCAATATTATTTTCCATCTAGTTTAAACGAAACAGTATACAAGATTTATGTTCCTTTAAACAGTTTAATTCCATTTAGTTATTTTAATAAAATAATAGTAATAATTCAAAACTTAAGTTTTTCTTAAACTAGAGGATACCACTGAACGCTACGTGTGCACAACCCTGTTACTTGCTACGCTCGTTTCACCTTACACGTGTAATTTTGTTATTTTTCTTCGTATAACATGCGTGATATTGTTAAAAAATAACCTCTTATGTCAAGTTGTACCGTCATAAGCTTTCTCATTGTTAGGGCAACCATGATTTTCTGGCATTGGGATATTTATTATCTGCCTTACTTTAGCTGTTTGAGAAAACTGTTGAGAAATCCTCTCTTATTATATGTCTAGAGCCTATAAAGAATGTTTATACCAAGTTTCATGGTCCAAAGTCTAATGGTTTTTGAGAATTTGTGATTAGTCTGGGTTATTTGGTTTTAATAATATTTATTTAAATCATCTTCCTAGCCACAATAAAATTGGAAAACATTTTTTATTTATATTAGGACTATGTATGTTTTATATTTCCTATAGGGGTGTGCGAGTAGTGATTTTTGAGTTCGAGTCAAGTAATTGGCATTTTTTCGAGTATCGAGTATTTTTCAAGCGAGTATTTACAGAAGGATTTCCTGTTCACCAAGACAACTGTAAAAGGCAGACACCATCCTAAGCCTATGTTAAAATTTGCCAGATTCGTAAATATATACACCTAAACTGAATACAATAATTTTGATTTGTTGTTTGTAACTAACATTTGACAATTAAAACTTTTTACTTCCTGCCTTCTTACATTGTTATGTGGCATTGTTTTGTTTAACCTTTTTCCTTTTTTCATAACTAATATTATGTAAGAAATTAAGAAAGTATATTATTAATTGAAACAACGTGGATTATAAAGATTTAATCTTTTCACTCATATCACAGATCAGATTTTCTATGCAAGCCAATTATCCTGTTTCACAGCCGGCCGATATGTTTATATGGTGGTTCAGTTCAAAGTGTACCGATAAAAACGTAGTGAAGCTTGTTGGCAAAAGCTGCATCCAACCAAACTGATGCTACAATTCAGGCATTTCGCCAAATGCGGTCATTACCTTTGAGAATTGCCTCCCCTCAACAAAAAATTGATTGTGTACACGCCAAGAAGAATGGATCTGTATTCTGTGGGTATTTAATTCAGTAATAACAAAGTTAGAACTAACCGGAAATAAGCTCTGAATTATATAATGAAATTTGAAAATCTGGATGACAAAGACTGTGGTTCAATCAATTGATAATAATAACTAAGCAGGTTTACTAAAAATAAATTTTAATGTCGCTTAGGATGAATTAGTTTTTAAATTATGATCGGTAATGAAATATGTGCAACTTGAAACTACTTCGATACATAGGCTACACTGTACAACAGATAAATAATTATGTCATAACGAGAAATTCATTAAAACCTGGTGTAATCAAATGAAAAGTCGGCTAATATAATAGGTCTACCTGATATTGGTGACAAGATGCAGTCTGAAATATCAGCTATGTGCCAACTAGTGATACAGTGAAGATTTTGGGCAGCTAAACTATAATCTCATGAATAAAAAACGAGACGTTTGATAAGGCTTCGGTTCAATAAAAACGATTTTCCGAATCTCTAAATTTGTCGTATTTTGTTTAGAAAAGGTCTTCCAACATGTTTCTCTCTCACTTTGGTTGATTCGTGATTGTTTTACAGTTTACATCGACGTCATTATGAACAGAGACCGTTCAGTGAATTTACGAATCAAAATTATCGTACTTTACCACCTTTTACACTCCAACTGTGTTATTGTCTAGGTCCAACCTAGTCAGAAAACCGTTCAACAATTTGACAGGAAAAAATATTGTATGCGCAAATATTACACAGTTTTGGCGATCTAATGCGTTTTCGGAATAATAATTAATAGACGTTCGCCACGGATATATATCTATTTTTATTTGACAGAAAATAAATCAATAATGTTGTGTCGCACGCTTCTAGAATGCCATTACCATATTTTATATGATATGATACGGTATTTTCGTACGTCAAATCATTGGACGATTCCCTGCTCAGATTAAAAAACAAAATAGACCTCGATCGACTCGCAAGAAATATACGATAATTTCATTTCCGAAAAGGAGCTGAATGGTTCCTTGCACGAATGTATACTACAACCGAGATGAACTTCACCTAGAAAAGATGGGAAGTTCGATTCTTGGGATGTAAATTGACCATTCTCAGGACCCTTTTGATTGAACGGTATTATTGATATGAGCGAAAATATGCATAATTTCCATGGTGCACAGACTATTAGATTTGTATTGGTAACAAGTTTTTAAGCATCTGGAACCGAATCTCTCGTCCCCTTTCTTGGGTCATAAAGACACTAACCAGCACTTTGTTTTATTCACGCTATTTTTGGTTAGGTTACAAGTGACTAGTAGACTTGACAACCAACATATGTGATCGCTACTATTTACAATGATTGCTACATTCCCAGATCTGTTGATCACTTTGAACTGAACTAGTTCAAATCATAATGAACGAACTCGTTCACTATGTCGACTAGTTCATTTGACTGTCGTCATGTACTACTATGGTTTAGTTCATAATTACGCGTACCAAACTGATAACGTGTGATTAAGGGTAAAATAAAACACAAACATTTTTTATTGATAACTTATAAAACTGTTTACTCTTCAAACTAAATTAAGATGTAAATCTGATATTTTGTGAAATACAACTACTCGATCGAACTTCTAGTAGTTTTAGGAGCTTCGAGCCGAGTTCGAGTAGTAAATAAAATACTCGATCAAATACTCGAAGTTTCGAGTACTCGCACACCCCTAATTTCTTATCTAATTTTCAGTTAAAATAGTTGATTATGCTATGTGTAAGGAATTTCAGTTCGACAACGCCAATCAAATAATGAAGTATAATAATTAATTATACTAGAATTTATTTTGGCGATTCTTTACAAATTTGCTAGTATTATTATTTATTGTAGATTATTATTATAATCTAAAACACATTCACGATGGTAAGTCTACTATATTTACTTTATTTATTTCCTTTACACAGGCAAAATTTTTTTCTATAAGTTTTATTTATTTATTTTAACTCAAGTGTGTACCAAATCTAGGCCTTACCAAGTTATGCAAACCTTGTAGTGAACAGACAAACAAAAACGAAGTTTAGAAAAAAAATATCTGAATTTTTTAACTTTTATTTTCTAGTAATTACCAAGATTGGGCGGTTTAGGACAGGCACCAATTTAAACAAATAAAATTTCCAATAAAGATATGATAATACGAAAATTACCCGTATACGATTTAACAGTAAAAAGATGTAATGTAATATTTAATTCCATATATGCATCATTTTTGGACTGGTCGTGCCATACATTCGGGACTGTTGCAGTTGACTAGAGACCAAATCAGAGACAATACGTAGCAAGGGATTTTCCCTGACTGGCTGGGCTGGCCGGCCAGCCACAGTTTGGCAACCGCGCTTAGGCGGTTTTTACTACTAGCGCCGCGTATGATCTGGCCGATGAGTTAAGCGATTTCGCGTTTCAAAATTTAGCATTGCGTGTGGCTTCTGTATTTGTCTATATTCTGTGACAATAGGCATATAAGTTTACAGGATTTTTAATACATCAATACATGACTAACATAAAAAAATAAGCACATTTTTACTAATTATTACAATTATGTCTGCCTAGCAAAAAGTGTTGAGTGTTACCAATGACCTGCAATCGATACTGTCATAAAATCATGCATTGAAGAATCTGATACAATTGTTTAAGATATTTTTGGTATGATGTAAAAAACCAATGGAAGTTTTTACAGTATTTAGGAATTGGAAAAAAATATATTTATTTCAGAACAATACTACAAAACAGGCTATGCGCAAAATTACAATGTAGCAATGTTAAGATAAATTTATGGTGTTGCAATCGAGTTCCTAAACAGTGTTTTTACAAATGGTAGTGTTAAGTATGTATATAAATTTGATTAATTTTATTAATTAAAAATTTGTTTACAAGGAAAACAAATTCTAATAGCTTTTTTCTGTTGTATGAACAAAGATTGAGTCCTTCCGAGTCAATTGTCTTGACAATTAAAATCTTCTAAAATATAGAAGTTAGAGAAAAATTTATAGTGGTAGAGTTACAGTTCATGTTTCACTGTTTCAAACGGTATATTTCCATGGTAATAATAGATGGCATTGCCTAATTTTTGAAAATGACATTTATCCCATTCTTGGTGCTATGCCAGCCGAATCTATGTGCTAGCTTCCGTAGCAGAACGTTTTATTTAAATAAAATAAATACTACTATGTTACAATTAACTGCATCATCTAACATTGAACCTGATAATTTATATTGTAGTTTACATATTAAAGTTATACCATTTATCCTGGGTTATATTTTATCAGCCCATTCTTGAATAGGAAGTTGATTTCTTCCAACAGGTTTCTATACTGTCAGTTTCTCATCTTTGTTGCAGGTTGCAGCATCTTCCCCTCTGATCAGTCTGAAAAACATCAATCATCAGCTTCTTCCAGTTTATTTCAATTCTTCAACATAAAACATTTTGTCCCGGTCAAACTAGGGCAGTCTCAGTTTGCAACTGTCCCGATGTCCCACTCAGTATTTGTAGTGTTATAATAATCGCTTTGATATGGGCGAATTTTATAAATAAGATGACTTTCATACATAATTATTACACAGTCTTTTTAATTTGACTTTACCCAAATCCCTCCCTACCCATTTTTAACAGTGGCGTCCCAGTTGGTCCGTGAATAATTATGACATCTCTAATCATCAGTATCTCTCCTTTTGAATGGTCTCATTTTAATATTTCAAAAACGTAACTCAGAAAAAAATCAAAATGAACAAAACCTTGATCAAAAGACTATGATATATCAATTACATATTTTCAAATCAAGAGTTGGCAGGTGTTTAAAATTGTGAATTGTGTGATATAAATGTTTTTTAAAAAATTTACCAGTAACAAGTATTTGTTTCAATACTCTTTTAACTTATACCACTGTAATCAGATGAATTAGATCAAAGCTTCAGTTTTTTCCCCAATATCTTATAGTTTAGCTGTAATGTATTTATTTCTTAACACGCTGACTGCGGACTACTTCTTTATACGTAGTGGTGCCGCTGCGCGCGTAGCGGACTACTTCTAAAAAAGTACCCCTCCCGCTTCAACGATATTGGTTCAGTGTGAGGCTAGCCGTTGCCCGAAGGTTCCCGGGCAACGGCTAGCCTCACACTGAACCAATATCGTTGAAGCGGGAGGGGTACTTTTTTAGAAGTAGTCCGCTACGCGCGCAGCGCCACCACTACGTATAAAGAAGTAGTCCGCAGTCAACGTGTTAAGGTATAGATTTGAGTACATCTGTAAAGGCAATAGGGATTGGTAAAAAAAGGCTGACACTATTGAAAACATAAATTTTGTCCTTGGTCAAACATGCTACATGATTGCAACTAGAGGAATTGCTTGTCAGCTTCCATGCTTCTAGGAAAACATATGTTATGCTTATGTCCTTTGTCAGCCAAAAAACAATAAGTACAACCTTCAAACCTCAGTCTATCTTGCCATTTTTGATGTTGTGTACAGGTCATTATCTCACTACAGTGAAAAACCGATTTTCCCTCAGGTTCTGTTATCTATCAATGTATTGATTCGTTACGCCATGACAGTTACCGTTACAACCACTAAAGGAAAAAGCCTTTGCTGAAGGATTCGTCATGCGAAAGTTATAAAGATAACAATAAAAACAATTATTACTTGGGTGGAGGTTACCTGTAGATTGTTTGAAGATTTTATTTGAGATGTGAACTGGTGGAGTTCATAGTTGTTACCAGCAAATAACTAGTGATTGTGAATTAATGGAAAATAACTGCTAAATAAAATAAATTTTTCACTATCCATACATGCATATATTCTATCGAACATATATAACCTTAATCAGCATTAATTTCCCTCTCAAGATGAAAGAAATAACTTTCCAAAGCAAACTTGACTAGCCTATTTCTAATAGCAATGGACGTTGCATAAAGCAACTGCAACGTTCATGTGGCCCCAGCCCACCAACTATTTTCCCATGCTAACACTTTTAATAATGGTTTGATTTCAAAATCATTTATATTATATTCTCAATCAGAACAGAATTCTGAATAATTATAGAGTAGGCCTACCCTCAGATATATTTTAGTTACAAATTTCTCTTGGAAAAATTTTACTTTTCACGAAAGGAAATGCTTTCCCTTGACAATTATTAAATTAGTCTGTTTTGAGAAAATAATTTTAAGTTTAAAACAGGCACAATGTTCTCTTTCCAACATCAGCCCAGCCCTGACATCATGACAGCAAATGCCAGATCGACATTGAATATCGTAGGCCATTTGACTGAATCAATGGTCTAACAATTCTGTAACTTAAATACAAAGTAAATGGCATTGACTATTCTCTTATATTCTAAGTAAAAGTAGCTAATTTAACTTACTAAGTTATCAACGTATGAACTGCTGAACTTACTAATTTCTATTCCAGAGATATTGCGCAGCGTCACCATCGTCGACCAGAAGTAGCTCAAATACCACACCAAATTAATGCCACGTCAGCAACAAATACAGACAGTATTTGCTACGCAATGACGTGACATTGCAATATCTAGGGCGTAGAAGGGCCATAGTGAATGAATATTTTTTCTGAAACTCTGATATATATAAATATATATATATAATCTCAAAATTGTGCCGTTCTCAAAGTTTTGTTTTTAATGTCAAATGTTGACTTTAATAAAATTCTGAGTTTTATGCTCAGCATGTTTTAATATATTTGAAATGAAATGCTCATGCTTTTTCCCGATGATCGTAACGTCTTATAATGATATCATACACAATAATTGTTAAAACAGACGTATTGGTCTTCTATTTTCGCCTTGAATATTCTTAGTTTCTAACTTACATTAATACTCGCAACAATGGTCCGCATCCAACGACAAGAGAATATCGTTGCACCACATGTGGACTTCTTCAACACTAGCCAAAAATCATTTAAAGATAGTATACATGAGTTGCTGTAGAATTTTTGATTTCTTGTGACTCTTGTCATGTGTTTGTAATTTGCTGAGGACGTTTGCTTTGAATGAAGTCTCAAAGCAACTTCACCTACCTAATTTATATTGACTCCATGAGCCTCCAATGAGTGCTTGTTATCTATTACTGTGTGTCTATTTATTTATTACTGCTATTATGCTATTATTATTGTTATTTTTTACTGTTCTTATTACTGTTATGTATTACTGTTATTTATTACTATACTTCTATTGAAGTTAGTTGTAAGTTCGTTAAGTTACTAGTTAGTTGCAGCGTGCCTGTTACATATTACTAAATAACAATTTCACGCATTCTGAACACATAAGTATCATTGTTGTTGATGTTGAGGTTTATATATTGTTGGGTTCAGCTGCCATTCTGGTGTATTTATGTCATGTTGTTTATGTTTGATTGTTGAGCATTAGTCTAAAAATATTCTGCTACATATTATTAATTAGATAGTCATGCACTAATACCTAGTTTATCCTAATTGTTTCATGCCTGTATATCATCTTGAACCACAATGAACGTTAGCCATCTAAAAGTTCTCATAGAATTGGTTATATAGTTATTATACAATATTTATAAGCATCAAATTGTAAATGGTTGTTACCGTTGAATGAATAAATAAATAAACACTGTGACGTTTCCATCTCATTACATCTACGAAAGCCTGTCATTTCTTAAACAAAATCTTTCAAAGTTTAGTAGTTCTTAAACACATAAATACGACCTCCGTCCTTCGCCCAACCTTCAAATACCAGCACATCGCACCGCTTTCTTCAGAAAACATCTCTAATGCAATAGCAACTTTCAACAAATTCCCAAAAACCATTCAAAATGAGTCAAACCACTTGAGCTTTAAAAACAAACTAAAATCCTTTTTGATTAATAAGTGTTTTTACAGCGTCCGGGAGTTCATGACTGACGGTGCTCAAGATTTTTGAAACACATAACAAGAGTTTAAATTTGAATTAAGTATTCATGATCATTTTCGAGTTATATATTACTATTATTTTGTTGTTATTGTGTATATTCTAATAGTGGAAAGTGTTATAATTAATGCACAAATATTGACAAGACTAATGCATGTAACATGTTGATTTTGGTCGAATAAAAGAGTTATTGAGTTATACATGTTGAGGTTAAGTGGTAGAGCGCACTTTTCAGCCCTAACTTCACCTCTTGTCGAAGAAATAAAAACGTTTATCATTTCATTACATAATTTTAAAATCTAATGCATTTTTATCATATTCAAAAATTGTTAATTTTACTGCCAGTACAACAGACAATTATCATGACTTTTACTGGACAGTTTGACAGTAATGTATTTACGCTCTATGTTTTCATACTTAAACTGCCTTTTTATTGTCAAGACATTTTTATATTTTATAACAAAACTCACTAGTACTTATTGATACCTTAAATCTTTGTGTAAATGTTCTGATTCTTTTGTGAATCTCTCTGGTCTGAGGAAGGTGGGCGTGGTTCTATAAAAAATCGATCACCATAATATTTGTATATTTTGTGTTTATATTGTAAGTTTTTGTGTATTTTGTGCTTGAATTTCGATATATGTACATTTTGTACTTGTATTGTAGTATACTAGTACATTTTGTGGTAATATATTCGTGTTGTGTGACGTTCACTTGTAGTGTAAATGTTCTTGTAAAGGATATTTAACAGAATTAAAAATAGTTTGTAATTTGTAGAAGTGTAAAGGAAGTGGTCGAGACGGTATAGACAGTATAAAGAAGTATAGTTTATCAATCGAGTCAGTACTGTATCACTTTTATATGAACTAGAATAAGTAAGGGACCTAAACAAAATCTCTTTAAAGGGAAAAACTGATTTTTAAAGTTAATGGCCTTAAAAAACGTATGCCTAATTTTCAGGTGAACTCCGAAGGTCCAACCAGCCCAACACCGAGTGCCCATAAATCTTCATGGTCTCCATGTCTCTTGTCACAGGTTTATTCTACATTTCTCAATCTCAGGCTTAGGGCTTTAAATTTGACAGTGGACAGTCAGGGCAAAGCCTGAAGAAATCCACAAAAGAATGTTTGGGTGTGCATTTTAGCAGCAATAATATTATTATAACTGTGCACCTCTTCCCTGGAGCCCCAATGCTCTACTTCACTGGGAACGTATAAGAAAAGTACGATAATGACAAAAAATCCAACAAACAGTAATGTTGTAAATGTTTAGGATGCCAGTGAAAATGTCATCTCAAATCAAGTGCTTACTAAAGTTTTAAAATTTAGTACTAATCTTTATCGCTGTAATAATGATTATCTTTTCACTGTGGTTTTGTGGTTAAGTGGTAGAGAGGACTAAATAGTCCTAACTTCGCCACATAAATAAAGGCATTTTTCATTTTCATTTTCATTTATCTTTTTACTGTGTAAACAATTATTACAATTATTGCATACAATCGTCAATATTAAATTAGTCAATGCATATAATAAATATGGAAAATGAATAAATAAATTTAAAATGTCATCCACTCGCACACTCATGCAACAATTTACCTCATTCACTCTTTACACCCATGCACTATATTACACCAGAACTAAAGGAGTATGTAACAAAATTAGATTTTTATTTCATCCCAGCGACTCATAAGAAACTCATCAACCGAGTAAAACACCATAGACACAAGAAGTTGTCTTAGTCGACCTTTTAATTTGTTATTATTGATCAGCTTAATACCAACTTCAGACGGCAGGCAGAGTCTGTCTGAGAGAGGGTTGTCAATACCACTGTACTTGTATGGTTGGGCGGGTGGGTCAATACCACTGTACGTGTATGGGTGGGCAGGTGGGTCAATACCACTGTACTTGTATGGGTGGGCGGGTGGGTCAATACCACTGTACTTGTATGGGTGGGCGGGTGGGTCAATACCACTGTACGTGTATGGGTGGGTGGGTGGGTAAATACCACTGTACATGTATGGGTGGGCGGGATGGGTCAATACCACTGTACGTGTACGGGTGGGCGGGTGGGTCAGTACCACTGTACGTGTACGGGTGGGTAAGTACCACTGTTCGTGTATGAGTGTGTGGGTGGTTCAGTACCACTGTACGTGTATGGATGGGCGGGTGGGTCAGTACCCCTGTACGAGTATGGGTGGGCGGGTGGCTGTTCTGTGACGTGCCCGGAAGTTGTCCCTGCCTCTAGTCTCATACTTTTGAACGCCACAAGGGCCAGGTCAATTTTATTTCTAACATTTCCATTTGTTGTTGTCCATGTTTCTTTATGAATATTTAGATGAAGAAACATTGTACTCATAATCTTGAATCCAAGGGTATCAATGAATCTTAAAAGCCTAATTTCATTGTCAATACTTTTCTCATATAGACTTTCTATGCCAGCTACAGCCGTTCAGGAATTTTCCTCCCTACTTTGGCATTTGCATCTCCTAAAATGATTCCCAAGTCATATTGAGGAAGGCTATTCGTTATTTCTTCCAGACATTCATAGAATCTGTCTTTTTCATCTTCTTCTGCATCTTTTGTGGGAGCATACATACTTAACAGAGATATGTTTCTAAATTTTCCTTTAATTCTTATAGTACATAATATCTCATTATAAGGATTGAAAGATATCCACATTCCACAGATGCACTCCACTTCCATCTCACTGAAAATCCAGTGCCACCATAATATCTATCATTATCACAGCCACTGCGTTGTTTACCACATATTCTTTGGTATTAACTTTTCCAGCTAAAGACCACTTGTTTCTTGAAGAGCTGCAATATCTATGTTTTTCTCCTCAAGTGCCTTTGCTAGAATATCTATTGTACCAGGTATAGGTAAGCTTCGAACGTTCCACGTTCCAAATCTCAATTAATTTTTCTAAGCAGGGTCTTTATCCTTGAATTCTCCTGTTCCGAGGCATTTTTGGTGATATATAAAGGTATTTTTTACGGGGCAAGATGTCAGCCTAGCGCCCAACCCCCAACTTGGAGGACCAGGGTATCACTTTTTGTCTGGATCCTACCTTACGAAGACCTGTCCGGCTATGGAGGCCCTACCAGTAGCTACGGTACCGCCGGCATAGTTCTTGAGGTTGTCAGAGCATGCAAGCCTCACCACCACACCAAGGCAAGGATACCATCGGAGGATTTGTGTAGCCTTAATTTATTTTGATAAATATAATGATTGATCTAATAAATGTATTTCTTTAAAATGTATATTGTTCATCAACTAAATAAAAGCAAGAATAAGTTCTCATTACTATTAATTAGGCTTAAACAACTTATACATAATACTTATAATTTATAGCCACTCGTGTTTTTCAATTAAGCAAATATGATTTTTTATATTGTAAAAATCTATGATTATCAGTTTTATTAATAAAAAGTAATTAAATCAACCGTTAATGTTAATTATACAATTAAGTGTACATATATCACGTAATAAATATGCACCAAAACATATCTGACCCTTATAAAATACTGTATGGTAAATGAAATATAAAATAAAATATGTATATTCATGTATAAAAATACAATTTATTGTATTTTTGGCGTTTGTTGGAATGTTCAGGCGATTGTGAAATCCATTGTGCCGATTCAATTTCAGTACTAAAACTTCCAATGTTAAACTCTGACATGTTTACAACAACGAATATTTTTTAACAACTAACTGAGGAATGAAACGTCTGATTTGGAACTAGAAAACGATAGTATTCCTCTTATATGTAAGGTTGCTACAACGAAAATTACGCTCAGAAACTCTGAAGTGCTGCTCATAGTGGGGATTAATCGGCCTCCTTCTAACAGTATAGGCCACACCAGACAAGCTCTTGAAATTTTAACGGAGATCCTAGATCTACTTCAACAAATAATAATTCTTATGCCTTACTTATTCGAGACGTAAACGTTGACGATCTTCAGTCAGCAACTAATTCCTGCCTTCTTTTTCCATAGTAAGAATACAACTTCCACCAACCAGGATCACCCCAACTTCGGCTACGTCCATTGATGCCGTTTGTATTGACTTGAACTTGAACAAAGTAACGGTGCAGATAGTTGTTGATAATAAAATCTCGGATCACATTGGACAGCTATGTTCATTGCATCTCTCTGAACAAGCCCACCATTGTATCCAGAATAATCACCAATCCTACTAACCTGATACAGTAAAAAATCGTTTGGGATGTGATTAATAGTGAACGAAACCCTAAAAAAGTCCCACAAATCGAGATAAAATCCTATTTTCTTGATGGAGTGATCATCACAGATCCTAATGAAATTACATCCCGCAAGCCACTCAGATCCTACTCCAAATGTCGACGAGAACTAAAACGGCCTATTAAAACTGAACGAGTTTACAGCTACAAACGAGCCGGAATCGATTGATATAATCGACTCCATAAAACAAAAACCCTCTGCTGGCTTGGACGAAGTCTCTTCTAAGATGGTTAATTTGTATAAGAAGGAGCTCCTGGTTCCACTTGTACACATCTGTAATTTTTCTTTTCAACATGGGCGTTTCCCTTATAAACTAAATATGGCTAAGGGTTTTCCTTTCCAAAAACGAGAGAAACAAGATGATATAGACAATTACAGGCCAATTTCGTTGGTCCCGACTTTCTGAAAATTTATCGAGAAAATTGTCATAACAAGACTATTTTATGACCTCAACATCAATGGTCTTCTTACGAAATATCAGCACGAATTCATGAAAAGTAGGTCAACGCTGACAGGATGGGTGGATCACCTTGAAGATATCAACGACAACATAGAGAATGGCTGATCCGTCTCCGGTATTTTCGTGGACATAATCAAAGGATTGCCTGGACCACGAATTGATTATATCCAAACTGCGACCCCTGGGAATAGATGGAAATGCTCTTAGCTGGTTCTCCGATTATCTGGAGGACAGGTCACAAATTGTGAAAATTTCTCACGGCACTGAGGGGAAATTAGGCAGGTCAAGATCCTCTCCCCTTCCTGTATACAGAGGTGTGCCTTATGGATCGGCTTTGGGACCTGTTATGTTTATACTGTTTAAAAATGACCTACCATCTTAAGTCAGCCCCTATGGCAAATACTATATGCATGCCGATGAAACCGTCCTCTTATCGTCAGGCAAGAATGCGGATTCAGTTGAAGTCAATTCCTTCATTGCTATGAATGTGGCCTCCGACTACTGCTCCAGGAATGACTTTATTCTTAACGAAGAAAAAATAAAGCAGTTGCTGTTCGGACCAAAGAAAAAGTTTATCGTTAGTATCCCAAACCTGCTAATTACAGACAACACTAAGGGCGTCGACCTCTCTTGAAAAGATTGCACTGATTTTCTTTGCAAGATACTTAATACAGCCTTATAATAAAAGGATTGTCGCTGTGGGTACTGGTGAGGCAGTCAGAGCGACTTACTATGCTTTGTTTGATAGCAATATGTAGGGTTGCCATACACTTTCACAGTAAAATACGGACACCGGATATACTTGTGAGTCTGTTGGGAGGAGGGGGTTGTTTTGAAAACTGTCTTTTATGAATTTTATTATATGCAATTCGGGTTGTTAATTTGGGATAATAATTAATGCATTAGTGATATATAATAATAATATTACAACTATATTTTAAGATTACAGAATAATACAATATTAATGGCAAGTTATTTTTCCTTTTTAAAAGTCATTCATTAAGTTTAAGTTAACTCGGTAGAATTCAATAAATTGTCATAATTGTTCAGACATCTCTTGTACTAGTTGTACTGGTATACTGGCTGAAGGCTGAAATCAGTCATATTTTTCTGAAGATATTAATGTTTTAAGTAATACATGACATGTCATTGTTAACAATGATGTTCAGAAACCGTGCTTGTACCTTATACGTAGATTCATTAATAGATATATTCAATTAACAATTTTAAATGAGAAGCACATCAATTATATCTGTGAATTTGAAGTAGAAGAGGTCAATTAAAATCTTGTGGAAGTATAATATGCTATATAAGGTCATTAAATATTTATTGTATAAAACATCATTATATAATATAATTATTATATTAGTATGTACAAATGAAATTGTATATTTTTCATGGAAACTAATTAATCTCACCGACAAGTTGAGAGCAGCTTGATGAGGCCAAACACTGTGAAAATTATTTGTCAAAGAAAAATTTTAATGAATACATTTAAATTAAACCATAAGCATCATATTTACTACAAAAGGCTTATAGTCTTATTAAAATAGAAACTGTTGAGTTCCGCTTCTCGTATATTGAATATGAAATTACCCCTTAGAACGCCCAATATGCACTTCCCGTCTGCCAGAGTTATTCATAGAACACCCTAGATGCATCTTTCGTATGCCTGAGTTACCCATAGAACGCCTAAGGTACACATCTCTTCTACCTAAGTTGTCAATAGAATGTCTAAGATCAGAGCCGCCCAGACACTTTTGGTGGCCTGGGGCAAAGTTTACCATGTGGCCCCTTCCTTCACTTCAAAATAAATTTCATTACTCTGATTGTCAAATATACTATAATTGATATTTTATTTTTAGCGCATTCTGTAATATTCTTACCGCCTCTTTCATTAGATTACTATTGTAATTAATTAAGATTCTTGTTCATGGACGTTTTCTATAGGCTAGCTGCGAAGCTCCGGTAATTTTTTCTCTAATTGTCATATACTTTTAAACATTTATTTAAATATTACCGCTACAATAACATCAATCTCTTATAACAAAACTGCTATTCTTTAATACTAAATGAATAATAACGAACTAAGCAATGCCACAGTCACTTGCATAGGCAGTTGCATAGTTGGGCGCAGCAGCTCTTCGATCGCCAGTTGAGGGGCCATCCTCGCCGATTATATTAGCTGGGGTGACTGATAGTTGCACCCCGCGGTCAGAAATATGCAGAGAGTTTCTCTATTTAGTCAAAAAGGGGAATTGATAGTTGCGCCCGAGCCCCCTTCCGAGGGACTGGGGCCGATCCCGCACCCCCTTCACCGGATTGCCGACTGAAGACGATCGTCTCACCGACTGATCGGTTATGCTTCTTTGAAAGCTACAACCACAACAGTATTTCCGTAAATTAATTGGGAAGCAACACCGGCACATCGGTATTACAGAGTCTTGGCATGAATTACTTCAAAATATTATACAATATTTGTTTAACATGTATTTCATTATTTAAACAATAACTAACCTCATGTCGCCATGACCGCAGACAATATCTCAACTATTTAGTCGATCCCCTTAAATGTGTTTACTTATTTTATGTCTGTTATGATGGATAAGCTATCTGGTTTTACACATTCACTATCATTTAATAGATATTTTTAAAACCTTGCTGTTGTGTACATCTTTGTAAATTAAAAATTTAAGACTAAATAAACTAATATAATCTAAATTTATTTAAGTGTGTTAAACAAACATCATATCTTGTTGATATTACAATTCCCAGGTAATAACAGTCTAGACATATGTAATATTTACCGTTTAATTACTTTGACTCAACCTGTACTTAAAATTCGGAAACTGTATTGACGCTTATGAAATCTCTATGATTGTGAATCTTTTCCATTCTACTCCGGAATCGCATGCATCAGTACTCAGCTAGACGCACTCTAGTGGTATGCACGAAGTAGGAGTACCATTAATGAAGAGCGAAACACTATTGCGACAAAACGGGTCGGTAGTGTGTACGGATGAGCCTCCACTGGAGCTGCGCTAGCGGTCCGACCATTCCAAGAATTGTGGCACGTACACACGACTGTGATAGTCGATAGTGTGCACCGGCCTTCTAGTATATAAAGGCCATTCGTTTTATAGATATTACAAATTGAACGAATCACAGAGCCTCTGGCCTATATTTGGTCGATGTTTATTTTTTATTTATTTATTCATAAGACGCCGATCGTCAAGATATGGGCGAATATGGATTTAGATTGATTTTTTGATTGATTGATTCAACGCATGCACAGAATGAACTCTGTGCATGCGTTGAAATGAAATGAATGTGTTGCTTCTTCAAATATTCTGAAGCTGAAGAGATACAAATAAGCAAAGAGAACAATGTATAGTGTAAGACGATATTGTAATCGTCGTACTATCATCATAGACCTTCTATTATACCAGACAGTCCCATCATACGGGCGATCTGGTCGTAGTTCTGGTTCAACGTGTTGGCTAGTTGTAAATCCCCACGCCAGACTGCGCTGGCTCTCTCCCCCCTCAACCCATTACCCGCCCTCCTAAGGAAAGACGTCAGGCACACGTCACGTACTACGTCACGTTACGTCAGCTCCACGCGTGGGAACGATGGGAATTAGAGCCCAGCACAGAGACTGTCTCCATTTCTGTTTACATTGGATTTGCTATTGTTGTGTCAGTTTTTAATACACATATTGCAGAACCAGGTAAGTTTATTTAAAACTTATTGTTGTAAAAAGTTTAAGTTAATTTAAAGTGTCTATTATGTTTTTGTTTTTATTACGAAACAAGGTATGGTTATAGTTACAGAAAAAGTATAAATACATGTAATTAATTCCAGGATTGTTCTACAATATTTTGGATTTTATATAATGCTTGAATAAAATGTATTTTACGAATTTTATCCCGTAGATATAACGTTTATAGGACAAACAGGGTGTTTTTAGCCTGCCCAGTATATTATCAAGAAGATGTGTTTTTCTAACATGCGCTAATTTAAAAAAAAAGTTTATTTACAGCCAGCTTATTAACATTCAGCATGTTTTAAAACTCATGTTATTAGCATAATCGTTTGTTTTTAGTGTTATAACTAAAAGAAGTACTCTTTGTCATACGACCTTTCATGACTATTATATGCGGTTGCGTTACCAACAATCTTTTATGTCTGTTTCTTCTATTCATATACCTGCGTCTCAGCGTACAATTAAATGAAAATCTTTTATTTTTAGAAGCAAAATAAGTCTATTATGCCCTCTTTTACACATTGCGGATAAAGGTGCAATAATCTGAGACGGGTAGTTTCGTACAAATCCCGTCGTGTCCGTCCCGGACGTCGTGGCCGTTCACTCCTATCAATGAATACAAACTCTATAAGAAGCCCAGGTCAAATGGTGAAAAGTCTGTCAAAAAGTTTGAATTTCGCACGCTAGTACACCGTACGAGAGCAACAAACCGCAAGGCAGCGCTGGCAGTGCCTTTTCTGTGCAGCCTTAACATGTTGACGCTGTCTTCAACTTTGACTTGCTATAATAAAGTAGTTTTTCATGGTGAAATACAACCACGAATAATTTTATATATGGTATATTGCATTAATCTCATTTGCCATTTCGTACTAAAGGTTAAAATCTTTATCTACAAAATGTATATATTGTAGATAATTTGAAGATATTTTGTCTTGTATCTTTATTATAATTGATTATACTTAGGCCTACTGTTTATATAATAAAAATTACAGTGTCCTTATTTTCAACTACGTTAAACATTTCTTGAATACGACCACAAATGTATGTCCCTGAATACCAAATATTTGATTCTTATATTGGGTGGTGTGAATAAAAAGTAAAAAATTCTTTTTTGAAGAATATTCTTCATTTCGAGTGAATAAAAACTAAGTAAATTAATTCTACGGGGTAGAAAATACTTCTTTTCATCCGGATGGGGTAATATTTTCTCCGATTTTGTGTGAATAAAAGGTAGAATTTTCTACTCAACTGAAGAATATTCTTCATTTTTATGGAGTGTGGTTTAGGCCAGACTTCATTTCCATGTCACTCGGCAACATGGCTATGTTCATGCAAGTTCGTGAGCAGAAGGTATATCGCGAGCGGCGGAAGGTCAGTGGCAAACAGCTATTATGGTTTGAAGATCAAAGTATTGATTTTTTAACTAATGAATTGATAGTGGCGAGACACGTGGTGGAGCTATTCCACCCAGAACCAAAATGGAAAATGTTGGTTATTACAGTACACATATTATTACAGTACAGCTTAGCTTGTTTGTGCTAGTATTGATTTTTGATATTTCGTTGTAATAGATTTTTCAGAACTATACTAATAACAATGTTTTGTATAACAATGTTGTTTGTGAAAGTAAGTTTTGTTTTTAATTGGCCCTATACATAGTCCACGAAAGGCTAATTATCACTGGATACAGATAAACATATTGTACATAACATACATAGACTACACACACACACACCAGACATACACCAGACATGTATATACGCTCACCTACACGGTTCCCTCTCACACGCATATACACCACACAAACCTAACGTATGGTTGTTTTTTTGTTTTTTTTCTGTAAGGATTAGGTTAGAGGTTTCAATTTATTGAAAAAATCTCATATTTAAAAATGATCGTCTGTGCTTGTAGCTGCATCTGTTGATTGCTTTTATTAATTTGCCAACAAAATCTTCTCTGTTTCTATTTGGATCTCGCTGGATTTGTGTAGTAGACATCCTTGTTTCCACTGTTTCTATACTACACAGCTCGCTGGATTTGTGTAGTAGACATCCTTTGTTTCCACTGATTAGTACTCTAGTACCCGCTTACTTATTTTTCTTAAAGCTGTTTTTGGCTTTATTGAGGATATTTGTGCGCTTTGCGCCAGTTCTGAAAAATCACTTGAAGAGGCAGAGTTTTCATTTCCATATACAATAACACTTCCTGGGACCTTCGTAAACACTGGATTTTCTATGTGATGGAGTAGTGCCAGAAAGTCTTTTTCCCAATCAGTAAGCTTGATTTTTTTTACTAGTCGTATTTTTATCGGTCTTTTTCTTAATTTTTTTCTTCATATTATTAAACTATCTCAACGGTTGTGCCGGATTGGTAGTTTTTCCTACAGTTTGTTAATACTCCTCAGAAATACACTCCTACGCCTTTTTCTTTGATGCAACTACACTTGGAATTTTTGACTTGTCAATTACTACTGGGTTTTCTCCTAAAAGACGCACGAACAGTGTCCGATTCACAACATTCTTATCGAACTCTAAATCAGCAGCTTCGTCACTGTTGATTTAGAGAGGACATCGCAGGTGTTCAGCAGGTACACGCACTCACGCAAAGCCAAAGATAACGGTGCAGCGAACGCAGACAGGGATAGGACAAACGGATGACAGCGGGGTGAGTGAGTGAGTGTGTGCTCGAAGCTTAAGGTTGTTAGAGGGGAGAGAGCCTGTCGCGAAGGCAAACTCCAGGAAAGAACTTTCCAGTGTAGTAAATTCTATACTTTTCCGGACGGGCCGAAGTATTTTCTACCAAGTAGTAGTATTTTATTATTCACTTCGTTTAGAGAAAATATTAATACTTCGTAGTATTTTCTTCAAGAATGTTCTACTTTTTATTCACATCATCCATTACGTTCCAAAATCAAACTTGGGAGAGTTACTGTAAAAATGTAACTAATTATATTAGCAGTTACTCTTTTAAAAAAGTAACTGATTACAGTTACAGCTCAAAATAAGTAACGTTTCGTTCAGTTACAAGTTAAATTCCTCGCATAATATAATGTTTTCATTGTGTGGTTATATATATCCTTCTATGGGTCAATACTGCATCCATAGCCTTGTAATGCTTATCATTGTCTTAATTAATAAACCATACAAAATAACTCTGATCATAATAATTTGTCTCTAATCAGTGGCGACTACTCCATAAGAGCACATGTGCACGTGAACTGTGCACCATTCGTCCATTGTAACCTTATGCATTATGACGAAATACGTCTATTAATATTTCTGCCCACCTATACACGCACAGTGGCATTGACCTACCCACCCACTCATACACGTACAGTAGTATTGACCTACCCGCCCACCCATACACGTACAGTGATATTGACCCTCCCGCCCACCCATACACGTACAGTGGTATTGACCCACCCGCCCACCCATACACGTACTGTGGTATTGACCCACCCGCCCACCCATACACGTACAGTAGTATTGACCTACCCGCCCACCCATACACGTACAGTGATATTGAATGTATTCATATTCATTTATTGACAAAATGCATACATTACAGGCATTAAAACCCAATTACAATGTTGCATTAAAATAATACACAGAAAAACAAACAACAAATAATAAATATATGAAACTTGCAAACAGACGAGATTATGCTCATACAAAATCTATTAGGTTATTTAATCATTACAACAAACTAAACATATAAAAAGTGGGTTAATAAATATTGAAATAAGATATTACAAGACAATTATTCTGCACATGCTCAAATAAAAACGTACAATTAAAATATGTTGAAATTAATAAATTACAATGCCGTTAATTAAATCAATAAAAATGTTACAATAAATTAATTTAACAATATACTAAATTGTTTGTTTGTATTCAGTTAGGCAGTAAATAAAATACTATTTCTATTTTATGCAACAAGGCTTATTTATAGTTACAGTATTTATATGTTACCCTATTCCTTTTGAAAACACTTGTTAAATGTTTCACAATAAAACCGGTGCTCTACTACGGGTATAAATATTTTGATATAACTTTAGTTGAATTGTCACGCTTCAGTAGCCTATTTAGGTTAAATTTATTATCATATGAATTACAGAATATATATACGCTTGAATGAAATGCTTGATTGAGGATATTATCATTGAAAAGGGCTTTAACCGTTAGAAAAACAAAACAATACATAACATACATATATTTTTATTAAAAGCACATTTATTTTTAGGTTACTTCACTGAATTAAGATGGCTACAAATATTCCTAAAAAAAGTTACCAACAGAAAAAGTGTTCATTTATTGGCTGCAACAAATCAAGAAATAGCTTTCCTAACCTGCATATGTTTCGTTTTCCAATAAAAATGCCTTCAATTTGCAAATAATGGGTGGTGAATTGCGCAAACGAGTCACTACTTGACTTGCCAGACAAAACATTAAATGGAAAAGTAGTCTGCGAAAACCATTTCACAGAAGACTGTTTTTTAAGCAACATGAAAAACAGTTTAAAGAAAACTGCAATTCCAACACTTATTTCATCAGTTCATGAGAGACAACCTGTACAAATTGAGCAGCCCTCTTGTTCCAATGAGGTGGTTGCTCAAGATTCTGTAACCCTTGAATCCCCATTTAATGAAACTCCATCAAATAGTGGCAGTCTAGACACTACTACAAATAGTAGGAAAAGTACAGATACGGCATGCAGAAAAACCCTTTTTGCCACTTCAACCACTGAAACTCCGAAATACAAGAAATTCAAAAGTGTTAAAGATCGTAAACCAACTCCCAAGAAGGTTATTACTCCGAGAAGAAAAAAACTAATAAATAAACTTAAAGAAATCAGGGTATTACAAAGAAAGAATTTGCAGAAGATGAAACGGCAAACAAAAATAAAACCTAATATAACAAAGGAAATGGTCATGCGCGCTTTAAATGATCTGTTGCCACCAAAAGTTTCCAAGTTTGTGGCACTTCAAATTCAACATTCTACCAATAGTAAAACTCCTTGGACAGAAGATGAAAGAAGACAAGTACTGACAATACGGTACAAGTCACCAGTCCTCTACGACCAACTAAAGAGCGAAGGTTTTGCCCTGCCTAGCCGCTCAACTATTGGGCGATGGCTACGAAATATTGATCTGCGACCAGGAGTATGCCCAGACATTCTCAACTTTTTAAAAACAAAAATAGAATGTATGAGTGTTTGGGAAAAGAAAGCAGTCATTATGTTTGATGAAATGGCCATACAAAAAAGCCTTGATTTCGACCCGAGAAATGACAACGTTGAAGGTAAATACAAAAGGTTTTACATAAGATAAATGTTATATATTTTTACTTACTTTATATTTAATTGCTTTGCAAAATCCTAATTAGTGTTATAGAAAAATATGAACAATTTTTTTATGAACAATTTTAATACCTTGATTTAATATTAAATTTGTACTAAATGGCACCACATAAAAAATAGGTACCTCTGTATTCAAAGAAAACAACCAGAAGAGTCAGTGTTTTCCAAATCCATACAAACTAAACTAAATCCATAAAATAGACTTTAATATATATATGGGGTCAACGCAATACAGTACTAAACATACTTCAATTCGGGTAAGCACATGTGTCATACATAGTACGGGCTCTTGGAGGGAATGTGCTAATATTTGGCTATCTATACACAATTCATGTTTAAATTGTTATAATATTAAAAATAACTCTGATACTCTGGGGCGTTTCCCAGGAAGTCTAGCGCGGCCCATCGCTTTGATGGTAGCTCTCACCGCCCGTCTCCCCAGGACTCAAAATATTCTACCAAGGACTAACATCTTAGTTAGACCATAGAGAGAACCATTATTTATAAACAAATAACTTTTTTGAGGTAGCATTTCTTACCAAGCTTGCAGAATGATGATACTGTTTAAAGTTTCATAAGATGAAATATCATATTTTTCCATTCATCATGAAATATTGTAATATATAATTTTATAAAAATATATTGTGATTTCTTATATCTTTGAATTGTTATGTAGCCAAATGTTTTACGTATATTTATTAATATTAATCGTTATTATAACGAGTTGCCAGTTCAGCTACCACAGAACTGGTAAGAAATATAATTGATAGATTAATTAACTTTACATGTAATCTTGATCTTATTACTGCACTCTACTAGTAAGCGTAACTGGTATCTCGTTATAATACATCCAACATACTGTATTATTTCTGTACAGTTATGTTTACAATTACAATGCTTAAAAATCGTTTACCAGGTGTGAGAGACCTGGGTGAATTTGGTCGGCAGCCAACGCCTGCATCAGGTGTTTTAGTGATAATGGCCAGAGGACTGATACACAAGTGGAAGTTGCCTGTAGCATATTATGTTGTCAACAGTACAGTAGACGCAAATTGTATCAGCAAAATCATACCCAGATGTGTTTCTGCTCTACAAGGTGTGGGACTTGACATCAAGGCTGTAGTGTGTGATCAAGGTATGTTTTCGCAGTTTGTATTGCAGTGCACATTCAGACATGAATTATTTCAGTATAGTCTACTTATTTAAAGTTGAATAAATTCCCACAGAATGTTGAATTTATTATGTTTTTGAATTTTGTTCAGGAGCTTCAAATGTACGGGCTGCTAACTTACTGGGAGTCCAACAAGAAAAGCCCTATTTCTGTTCAGAGGGAAGGCGCATTTATTTCATATACGACTTCCCACATGTAATTAAATGCATCCGAAACAACCTGATGAAACAAAACAAAACTGGAGAATTCATTGGACAGATTAAAACCAGTAAAGGTGATTATTTTTGCATTTTTAGAGTGGCTTGGCAATATGGTTGCAATAATTGTTATGTACATCTCAAACATATTATAAATAATGCTAGAGTATAAAATAAGACTTAGTTATAATTTTATTCTAAAAATAATAGTAACTAAGCCGAGTCGTTACATTTTTTTTATTGTCTTAGGTGTTGCTGATTGGAAACATGTAGTTTCTTTGTACAGTTTGGACAGGAGCTCATCCACTGCAAGGGCTACCAAATTAACAGATAAACATATAAGACCAAACAGTTTCCAAAAAATGTCTGTTAAATTGGCAACACAAGTCATCAGCAAATCGACTAGCGCAGCTATGAAAACTGCTGTTCAATGTGGTCAGCTGCCTAAAAATGCAGAAGAAACAGTTACATTTCTTTTAGAAATGAATAACTTGTTTGATGCTATGAATAGCAGATATCAATTTGACCCAAATCCTTACAGGTAATCATGACTTATTATATTCAATATGATCTGATGGTTTGTTATGGTTTCATATAAAATTTATATATAATTATATATTTTTGTTCTATCTTGAGTTTTTATCCTATTTAAGTACAATTTTTGATGATCCTCTAATCAAAGTACAGTAGTTTCAGATAGTTTTGTTAAACGCTTGTACTGGAAAAAATGCCCTCACTCTATGTTTTATAAACAAACTATGTAATACAACTAGATAACCCCTATCCTAATGAGTAAGTGATTTACTGTATTAAATGAAATGAAATGATTTTTTATTGTTGTTTCCCAAGAAATACAATATAACATTGGACTTAACAAAAAGTTAACAAAATATAACTTGTTTATATATTTCAGAATAATAATTAAAGGCATTCAGAATAATAATTAAAAAAATAATGTATTGTAAATTGGTACATGTATACAATATTTTGTCCTTGGGGAAAGAGCGTACATGGGCGTAGGCCTGCGCATGAGGGGAAAAATACTAGGAGTGGAGGAGAGGGCTGTTCCAGTCCCACTTCTGTTATACCCCTCCCCCTCCACCATAATGAAAATAATATTTATAAAAAAAACAACTTTTGTTTCCAGATGCGCAATATCGGCTTCTAATAACACTCATTTGGCAACGTCTTTGAAGACAATTAAAGATGGAATTGAGTGGGTAAAATCCTGGGTCATGGTGGAGACAAACAAGCGCCCACCTTCTTTCAATGGATTGGTCCACAGCTTGACTGCAACAGTTATGTTGTGGGAAGAGGTGCAAAGTGAGGGTGTATCCTTTCTGCTGACAGGACGGCTCAATCAGGATCCACTTGAGAACGAATTCTCTATTGCACGACAGAAGTGCGGGCATAACCGCAATCCTTCGGCAAAAATGTTTCGCCAGCATTTGCGCCACCGACTCTGTAGTGCAATACTAATTCCACCGTCTGGCGCAAACTGTGAACCTGATGAGGATGACGTCTTACCATTCACGCCAAATACATCTGCATCGACCTCTCAAACGCCTACGACGATACAAGAAAAGTCTGAGTGTAATGACTTCATTGTCAGTGATAGCACCAGTGACGAGGAAGATTGGGGTTTACTGAATTTATCTGATGACACTCCACCTCCTAAGTCTTTAGAGTCCTGTGCTGTGAGGTTAGTATGTCTATTTCATAAACATCAGTCGCCAATCAAATAATACATTTTAATTATCTGTTTTAAATATACCTTCAATCTGTAGAAATAAATATTTCTGAGCATAATAAAAAATTTACTATACTAAAATCACTATTTCTTATTTCAGGTACTTTGCTGGATATGCTGTGCAGTCATGCCTGAAAAGGTTTAATGACTGTGCAATCTGCAAGCACACATTAGCCAAAACATGCACAGTGGAAGCAGAAAGTGAAAATTTAATAATGAACAAGGCGTACGATAAAACAGAAAATTCCTCGGGAGGTCTCACTTTCCCAACAGACGGTGCTAGTACAATAGCGAAGCTAACTCTGGTGGTTTTTGACAAATACTTCCAGAAACATATGCATTCATTAAACATCACTAAAAAAATATGTCATAGAGTGAAACAATGGATTAATAAGGAAGAACAGTGGTGGTTCCAGTGCCCAAGTGAGTGTTCTGTGCATAGGGACTTTTTTGTTTCTAAAATCCTGGTGGCGAAGTTGCACAGAACTCTCCAGGAGATCTCCAAGGACATGAGGCAACCTGGGACCAAAAACGCAGGTTCTTGGAGAAAAGTACAAAATTTAAAAAATTATTAGAGATGCTAAAATTTACGATATTTTGGACTGAAGGTAAATATATCCATTACAGTATTTTGTCATTATACTTAATTGTTACAATAAATTTAAAATATTTTTATGTTTGCTAGCAAATTTAACGTGTATGTTGTTTACAATATTTATTTAAAGTAGTTTCATTACTTTTTGATTTTGAATTTGATTGTAAGAATAAATTTAAAACGCTTTGATATTTAAAAGGAAAATTTAAATATGTTGTTTACGATATTTCTTTAAACTAGTTTAATTATTTTGTATACTTTTTTGTATTTGATTGTAAGAAAAAAATTTAAACATGTTGATAATTACTAAGAAATTTAAAGCGTATGTTGTTCACAATATTTATTTCAACTCGTCAATTTGTTTACTAATTTTGTATGTTTTTTATTTCTATTTGATTATAAAAATAAATTTAAAGCTCTTTGATAAGTATCAGGAAATCAAATGTTTATGTTCTTTATGATATTTGCTTTCACATAGCTTCATTATTTTGTATATTTTTATTTTTATTTGATTGTGAGAATAATCATTAAAACTTAATTTATGTTTATTACGAAAGTAATGAGTGTGTAATAGTTTTTTTCATATTATATAATATTGATTACTATTAAGTTATTTATTACGTAGGTTTTCATTTCCCTTGAGGTGTCAGAGTAAATTTAAACATTAATTGAAATTTAATGACAAAAGTTGTATGTAAAATAGTTGTTGTTCATAATTTGGCTTTCAATTAGTTTTAGAGTATGTTATCCTATGTACATGTTTACATACTATTGTAATAATAATTTTTCTCGATAAAAATAACTATTGTCTCGATGAAATAAAGTTAGATTCCTTATTGAATTCTAATTGGTGCCTATAAAATAAATACAATTTTATTTTTAAGGTTATTTAATTATGGCAAAACAAAAAAGTTTAAATGGTAATGGTAGTATTATTTCAATTAGAATAATTAGTTAATATGTTGTGTTTTCTTTTTTTTTCAATCAGTAGGAATGTTATTTGGGCTTTTGCCAGTGTTGAATGCTATCCTAACTTGTTTTTCATAATACTGTATTATAAATATTGCATTTGTCCTAAACAATTGGTTTGGGAAATTACTTGCATTTGTCCTAAACAATTGGTTTGGGAAATTAGTATTATTTTTGTACTTATTACTGTAATATTTTATGAAAAGTGTTATTTTTTTACATTAATACCATTAATTATAGTACATAACTCATTTATTGTATTGTATTTAAGTAATGTTGTTGCTGTGATGAAATGTTTTTTAGATGAAACATTACAGTAAATGATTAATTGTGATGGTTTAATTTAAAAGTAAGATGCAGTTTATTTCATAACTCAAAGATGTTTAAAGTGGTTTGTTAGTTAACAAGAGTATTATATGTCAATTTGTTTAGTTATTTTATTTGTTCTTCTTTTTTCTGTGGTTCCAATTTTTATGCAGGTTTGGTTAAAATGTAAATATACTGTATAATTATCTTATAGTTGTTATTCAATTTTCTGAAAGTTGTAAATTTCATTTAATAATACTTGGTACCAAGGTATAGACATTCGTTCTAAAATTACATATGGTTATTAATATTATATATCACCAATTTAACAAACCAAAATCACATATCACACAATTCATAAAAAACTATTTTATAATTTCCACCAACGATAAATACATTTTCAAATGTTTTCTTAAATTGCAAATTTATTTTTTAGGTTCCACTTTGATAAATGTTGTACCCAAATGTTACAATGTTAAGGTTATTTTTTTGTAGGTGTTACTTATTTCCTAATAAATATAAATGTCATTTGAATTATTTGGTAGTAAATTTTAATTGTATATATTATACCAATGTTATTATACTTCTAAGAACCAGTATTCATTTATTCCATGTGCTTTTTTAACGCGTTATTACTGTTAAATACTGTTATAATACAAAAATTAATAAGGCTATTAGAAAGACTTTTTAACAGTAAATATACACTCAGTTATAAAACAAAGAAACAATACTTTTACTTTAAATAGTTTTTTGGTATAATACGTGTTGGTACACATACAGTACAAGTAAACGTCACACAACACAAAAAAAGATGGCATGTTTTTTCTAATTTTTGTTATGTTTGCATGTTTAAAAATTTATAGCCTGTTACAATTATGTTAATTTAAAACCTTAATTTATTAAACTATGAGCGAAATTGTATGTACTACCAATAATGTAAGAGGGGCTGTGCGTCAAAAACTGTTAAATTCACATTAGGCCTTTTAGAAAATGAGTATGATATTGTAGTGCTAACAGAACTTGGCTGAATAGCTCAATAAACAACTCCGAACTACTTTCAGATAACTTATCTTGTTTACAGAAAAGATAGGGATGAGTTGAGGACAGGTAAAAGGAGAGGAGGGGGAGTTCTGATAGCTGTAAAGAACACCTGTGTAAATGTAAAACGGTTACACAACCTTGAAACTGAGGCGGATAATATTTGGTTAAGAATTCATTTGTCCAATAACAATACTATTGTCTTGTCAGTAGCTTATTTTGCGCCAAATTATCAATTAAATTTATACAAACAGTATTTTGAAAAATTAGATTTGTTTCAATTTAAAAAGAGCACCTAATAATAGTGGGTGATTTTCAATCTGCCTACAGGCCTGTGCGTCAACTTTATTCAACGAGTGAAGTACCGACCGTTGGCTCAGTGGGGATTCGAACCTTGGACCTTGCCCTCCGCAGTCCGAAGCCTTAGCCACTGAGCCACCATCTGCATGTTGATGGCATTGAACATGACCTCTCTAAAGGAAATGAAATATGTAAGCAACTTATGTTTTTTAACAGATTTATATGGTCTGACACTAATAAAACAATGTTTTTAAATGTGATGGGAAGGACATTAGATTTAGTACTATCAGATATAGACGATTTATGTGTTGTCAAGGAAAATGAACCTGTTGTTCAAGATGATAGTCATCATCCTGCCTTAGTTATAAAAAATGTTGGTGTTCGTTTTAAAGAAAATATTAGCTTGATGAAGAAACAGTAATGAGATTATTTATAATTGGTAAAGGCTGATTTTTACGCTCTTTATAATGAATTCAAGAATATAGATTGGAGTAATTTATTTTTAATAGATGATCTGAATAAGGCTATTAGAGTTTTTTTACGATAAATTATACAATGCTTTGAATTGTCATGTTCCACACAAACAAGCATTAAGTGTAAATATCCTCCCTGGTTTACTTTGGAATTGCGAAAAATGATTAAATATAAGGACAAAATTAGGCGACGTTTAAGAAATGTCAAATGCCTTGTTGTGTTAACCAGATATAAAGAAGTAAGAGCTGAGGTAAAACGTATAATAAAAGTGATTTTGATGCTTACGTTCCCGCAACTAGTATTCGCAAACAATCCAAAAATATTCTGGGGCGCTATTAAAAAGTTAAGAGGTACTGAATAAGATACCAGCAACAATGCACCTTGATGATAAGGAAGTGGAAGGGGCGCCGAGATAGCAGAGGCTATGGCTGAGTATTTTGGTTCTGTTTACGATCGCGATAACAATCGTAAACACGACCAGCTGTGGCCAGGAGGCCGTCCGGTCTCCCGTCATGGACAATGTTACAACTTTAAGTTCGATGATATTACCCGTAAACTGAAATAATAAATGCATTTCAAAAATTACGACTCAAAAAACCCGCGACAATGAAATTTTGAAGAAGCGAGGAATTTTTTTTTTATTTCTTGGTCAGGTAAGTTTGACCAGCGTAAAAAAGTTTTATAATAATCTAAGTAAATCTACCAGAAATGTTTAAGAATTATAGTTTTTTTTACAATGGGGCTTAAAAGTGAATAAATTAGCATTTCAGTGTCCAGAATAAAACACTTATTTTTTAATTATCAGGCTGGACGAAATAGTATTCTGAAAGAATAGTTTTATAGAGCATACAATTCTCTACAACTTTTAAATTTAAAGTTGGTTTCTATATATATTATATATTATAGTTCTTGTTTAATTGCTGGTTTTGTATTTTTAAATATGTAATTAATTTTGTGAAATAATTTAATAATTAAGTCATGAAACATGGTGGTCCGTCAGTGTTATCCATTAACAAATATAAAAAGGATGTCAAAATTCTCTGAGGTACTGAACTGAGTGCCCCAGTGTATATTGCAAGATTAAAACCTTCAACGCTAACTGAAATGGAGACACAGTTGAAGAATCTGTTTGAATGTTTGGGCTTCGCTCGCTTTATTTCCGTTCTCACGCCACGCAGGTAATTGCCTCCAGGAGACATGAAGGGGGGGAATGACATCATCAAATTACGTCACAAGTCTTATTTCCGAGATTGCCAGTAGAGTCGCAAGAATCAGGGGGTATAATAATTGTTTGTAGTGGTTCCTACTAGGTTGCTCTGCCTCCGCTCTGATTTTTTACTGTCTTCAATTTTCTGGCTGGGATGGGACTGTCTGGTATAATTGAAGGTCTATTGGTAATATTAGCATTTATTTTTAAGTAGTAATTACTGTACAGTCAATTAAAATAAAGCATTTTTTTACCAATGGTAAATGTAAAACGTTATACCTGTTACAAATGATAGCTATTTTAGGGTTACATAATGAAGCCCATATATATATTATATATATATATATATACGCCAAATACCACTAACTCACTCACTTATCACTGTTTCTGAAAACCACTTTAACCTCCGAGGCTGAAATGTTGTAGTATGATTGATCTTAAATTGTAGGTGTGCGATAAGAAGAGATTTTGAAAAAATTCTTCATATTTCCGAAATGGCAGCCATTTTACTGCAAACATTTTTATAATGTCAAAAACAGTGTTTTCCAATTCAGCTTGTAATGGCTAAACGAATGACCACATTGAAAATTAATAACATATTCAGCATTCAGATTTGAGACGATCTATAACTGTGTTCTAGGCTTTTTGCTTTATCTCGCCCACTTCACATTTAGATAGTAAGATTTTCATTTTTTTGTGTGTTGAAACATAACCGCTACTTTGCATACTATAAAAGTAGACTTATATGGTTTTCTCAATAAAAAAAACTATTATTTATTTATAGAATAGAACACATCATTTTTCAGATAAAAATAAAATGTCACACTGCAATGAACGTGTGAACAAGATGAGAACGCTACTATGGTCTTTAAATTCTGATTTTATAAACTTTAAATTCTTAGTTTTCCCTATGTAACATGTATTAGATTTAATTTATATCTAAATAGCATAAGTTTTTGTAGTGTTTATTGTTATGGAAGTTTAGTTTACGTTTTCAGTGAAAGTAGTTAACTGAAAAGTGTTCTATTGTGAGTTCTGTTAAATCACATTATACAGTTTTTTTATTCTCTTTTTTAATATTGGTAATTATGCACATATCTTGCCACCTCTGAAAATACGATATCAAGTTGAAAACGTGGTGAAATATTGAAGTTTATATTTCTTGAGGAGTTTGAATTACATCCGCGGAAAACTCTTTTTATCGAAAAAAGTAGTTTTTATCTGATAGTGAAAAAACCAAATAGTGATTTTTCTAAAATTTTTTTTTCATTTCTGATTTTTATGCTGAACACAAATATATAAGCTGGTTTTGTATAAAAATTATTTTATCAGCTCGAAAAATGCCTATGTTTTACTGACATAACTTAACTTAATTCCTAATTGTCTATTTTCTCAATAAAAATTCGTGTTATGCGTTATATTTCAAGTATTTGGCCTCCGTGACGGCCTACGGCCCGTCACTCCGGCGGTAATATAGGTGAATTCGGTTTTTGTGATTAATGGTTGTATATAATGATCGACGTAATGTCCGCTAATCGGGGTTCGCCGCGATAGTAGTTTTTCCACTATATCTCGAGAAATAGTTTGTAATAGACCAAAAATAGTTTTTCAAATTTGTATTCAGTGCAAAAAAAAACACATCAAAATAAAAATGATGATTAAAATACACATTTAAATTAACGGAAATATGTCAAAAATTCTAAAAGTTGTGACATTGTTGTTTTTCTCGATAAATACGTTTTCCGCGGAATAAAAAAGCTATCAATTCTAGACCCATTTTCAAGCAAAAATGTTCACCAAAATTTGTTTGGTGGCAAGAAACTGCCATAAAATACCGATTTTTTCATCAATATCTTACCCTAATGTACGATTTACTGCCTCGCGTTACACATCCAGGTTTGGGCAAGTACTGTTCACCATGTTAGTAACAACTGACATCAAATGAGGCTAAATTTCGAAACAGAGTGATTAAAGCAGATGTACCAAGGGAGTGTAAGTTGATTGTTTTGGTGAAGTCACCATGACTCACAAGGGAGGGATAGAAGCATTGTTCATCATTCTCCAGGACATCAGGAATAGTAAACGCCTAATGGGCGGGGATGACTACAAGGGAGGGATAGAAGCAGTGCTGGACTGGCAGCTTTCTGGGCCCTCGGCAAAATGTTTTAGTGGGCCCCCATTTCCCCTACCTACATACACCATCCTAATCATGTATGTGGTTCACACTAGTTTAAATACATTAGGCCTACAAAAAAATCATTTTGTAAATACCTTATAATTTCAGAAAATTAGTTTTTAAATGTGTACAACGCATATATATTTTTAAATAACTTTATTTATTATATTAACAACTTAATTAAAAACTCAATTGGTTCCAACTTCAAAGAGAACGATTAAAACATTAATGTTGTTTTTAGTTCTTCACTTGAGCAAGCAATTTCGTCTATAACCTGATTCTTATTAATGATTTTAAACAAATCCCTTTCACAATTCATTAGGATTAAATTACTCAAAAGCTCTTGGCCTAAAGAATTTATCAGCTTTGTTTTTATGATTTTTAGTTTTGAAAAACACTCTTTCACAAGAAACTTGAGTACATGGATTAGATAGTAAGTATTTATATGCTGAATATAAATTATTGAAAAGACCTGATTGAGAGGACAGATCATATAATACTGTGAATGCACATGATAAACATTGTAAACACTTAACGTTTGTTTCAATTTGACATAGAGAATCATCATTACCAGCCAACCATTGTTCTTCACAAGACAAATTTGCATCACGATCTTTTACCAAAGATAACTGAAATACGTCATAGTTGGTAGCAAACTGTTTGAGTTCCGTGATAAGTTCGGATCTACTACTTTTGGTTACATCTGCTAACTTTGTTAATGAAGTTGTAGACATATCAAGACTGAAGTTATTCAGCATCTTTTTAAAGTTTTTGGGATCCAAAACAGCACAGTCTCGTAATAAATCCTCATTCACTACAAAGCGTTCCTCAATACTGTTCACAGCACAATCCAAAATATTAAAGTATAGAGCTTTAAACTTTTGTGTTGGAGAAATGAAATTTGATTCATCCTGAGTAAGTTCTCTGGCATTTTCTTTTTCTTCCCAATTCTTTTTTCTGGGAAATCCACTTCCATTTGTAACTCACTGGTGTCTTCAAAGTGTTCGTTGTTTACAAGTAGTGTACTTTTTACACATTGATAGTAGTCTATCAAAATTAGCCTCGTCTCTCATTTTTCGGATTTGTTGTAACAAACTTTCTACTAAACTCCATGCTACAGAATAATCCATATTTTTGCTCTGTAAATAGACAGACTCTGGGGAAGTTGCTTTGAATAAATCTAAGATGACCGAAGAAGTGAATATATTTTCAAATTTGGTCCACTGGCTAATGAGTGTTCGAGCTGTAAACTTCGTTTTACAGTCAAAGTTTCCTTTAGAAATGTTTATTAGTACATGAAACAGATTTATCAACTTCCAAGATTCATTGAAGTCAAAATCTTGTATGTCCAAGAGAGATTCAAAGTCAACTATGGAATTTAGTGCTTTGTGCTTGCTCCACCAATCTAGTTGCGCCGATTTTTTTTAGCCTATATAGCTTTTCTTGGCCTTTAAAACTGTGCTCTGTGTTCTCCGTCCAAACTGTCATTCTTTTGTAAGACTAACTAAGAGAAACAAGCTGTTTCTTCCACCCAAACCAAACAGATTTTCTGTCTGAAGACAATGTTACTGTAGAGTCCGCCACAACCAAATTCAATACATGTGCCATGCAGTGAGTGTATATTATTTTGGGGTTTTCTTTCTTCAAATGGGCTTGTAAATCCATTATAGCACCCTTTCATGTTCGAAGCCCCATCGAAGGAACATGGCAACTACATTTGTGATGGGAATTCCTTATTTAGTCAAATCTGTTTTAATCTTTCTGGAATAGTTCCTCGTCCCACTATAATCTTTTATGTCACATAAGTCAAGGAGACGTTCATAAACCTTTCCTTGAACAACATATCTAACGCAAATCGCTAGCTGGTCCCATGACCTGCTATATCTTGTGTAGAATCAATCATTAAACTGCAGATTATGCTATCCGATAAATCTTTGTAAAATCATTTGCCTTCCAATCGTGCCGATTGTTTTTATTGATTTGTTAATAAACGTTTTTGATAAGAAAGTTACCAATGATCCTCTCCCAGAATGCGCCTTCCACTCCTCGATTGTTCACTCTTTTGTAGTTTCTTGATTCTTTTCTTATATACTTTCTTCTATGCACTGTTCAACGTGGGTCTAATATCACATCGTATTCTGAAATAAGTAACACCAGCTCTAAAAAGTTTCCATGATTTCCTGTTTGGCCAAGATAATGACTTGCCTCTTCATTCCCCCTGTAAGCCAACCCCTTGTCTTCCAATAAAAAGAGTTTTGTCTATAAGGCGTTGAAGAACTTGCCTCCTCATTTCAATTTGCTTTTCTCGATATTTTGCTTCATTTATGTTCAGATAAGATTCAATATCTTGTTCTTTGCACAGCTGAAGAGCTGCAGGGACAGAAATTTGATGGTATCGCGAATTTCCACAGCCTTTTATATATGTTTGTATGGTCACTTCATGTCCAGATAATGAATGAGGATTCCCTGTTGTCTTTTCCACCACAGGCCTATGCATCTGTGAACAAAAACACTTTATTTATTTCAAAAGAGTATGAAAGCCATTTTCTTTTGGACTTTCTCCCCACTAGGTAAAGTCCTGTAGTAAGGATTACTGGGATTGAACGGAATTTTTTTCCCTTGTACATGATGCGCTTGGATTAGGATGCTGTTTCAAGAATGCTTTTTTAAGCGTAATAGGATCATGTACATTCGGGCTTATAAAATGGGCTAGGTTTCCAACAGATTTATCATCATCACCACGCTTTCTCCATCTGATTTTGATGAACTATGTTCTCTTCAGCAATAAAAGTTGCATCGGTACTAGCTGGTTTATCTTTGGAATCCAAATTAATTGAACTTGTATCCTTACTGGGTTGTTCGGAAGTCTGAGTGTGACAGAAGCTGTGTTTTTTCTTCTTGGTTTTCACTGAGAGCAAACATTTTTAATAATAGAAACTATTAGAAACGTTAAACTAAAAATGTTTTAAGGAATTTAAAAAATAGAAAACTAACATAACCACCAAAAAGGCAGTGTTCAAAAAGTTGTTGATGTCCGTTGTTGCATTGTTTAAGCGACGTTTAAAGTTGACAAAATAGCCAACCCGGGAAAAAAATTATTTTAACTTAAATAAGATTTGTTAAGAAAACTTATTAAGGGATACATCAAAGACAACACCAGTTAAAAGTTAAAGAATTACACAAGTATCAGGCGTGCTTTAATATGTTTTACACCCTCACCCCCAACAAACACGACGGTGACTCGAAATCTGCTATTTTACTACAAGTGTTCCAAATTCGAAAGCTGTTTTTATTTGGAGGGGGAGGCTGTAAAAAGACCGTGCTTCGGGTGTCAGTGTCACTGGCCATTAATCCCTTAATAAACTACAAGATAATATTATTATGACTAATGAGTCTAGTAGTTAGTTAATTGTAAGATTTAAATTGATAATAAAAAATTACTCGCTTTAAAGTCACGAATGACTTTTAGTGTGTAAGTTACCTTACTACACTAAAAGTAGTAGTTGTATTTTCACTATGGAATGGAAACTTACAATTTAAAAAAATCACAAGTTACAAGATTAATAGACCTAGTATTAAAAAAAGTTAAACCTAAATTAATATACAGCATATGAAAATCCCCTTTTTTATTTTTTTCAAACTTTCCGACAACAATTAGGCCTACTTTTTGAAGTTGCTTTAGAGCGTCATTTAAGGTCAAAACTACTTGAAAAAAGGTGCGTGAAGGTTCTAAATATTTACAGGGGCCCAACATTTTTCTGGACGGCCCTGATAACAATAAAATTAAAATTATCGTACCTGATGCATTGTGCTTATCTGCAAGTAGTTGAGGCTGTGAACTTGAACCAGCGATAGAAAAAGTACGAATCTAAAACTTTATTGATTTCTTTAAATTGACCTCTCGTTCCTTCTTAAGTTTTCGATTGAAAGCCCCACTTGGCCTAGGCGGTCTATTCATTTTTTAAATATTATTAATAAATAATACACTATAACTACATCACTAAACTACGCACTAACTAAACTAGCACTACGCTGCAATATCAAATTATTAAAAAAGAAAAAATACAGAGTTGCGAACGTGCACTTTACAGTGAGTGTATGAATAGACTAACCACACAGTTGCAGAATGCAGACGAACAGACGCCAGCCACAGGACATGTCGCGACATGAGTGCTCACAGCTGATATAAATGGCGCCTGTAGCTCGATGGACGGATAGTAAAATAGTCGATGGTACGATACCAACATATTTTTATATGACAACAATACCAATCTGCTACACATAATAAAGTGATAGTGTACTATTAGTGTTCTAGCAGATAATTTCATACCAACGACTAGTTCTTATAATTACATTATAGCTAATTTGCAAAGTATTATTTTATTTCGATATACACATGGTTTTTTTTTTCACTTGAGGCCCGAGGGCCCCTTGGGGCCCTGGGCCCTCGGCATTTGCCGACTTGCCGACCTGGCCAGTCCGGCACTGGATAGAAGCATTGTACATCATTCTCCAGGACATCAGGAATAGTAAACGCCTAATGGGCGGGATGACTGTCTTATTAGCCAAGGATTTCAAGCAGACACAGTTGTTTCTCGGGGAGCATGTGCTGATGAGGTGGCCTGCCTTAAGTCATCATACTTATGGCCTAAGATTGTAGTGCGATCCTTGCGAGTTAATATGAGGGTGCAACTGAAATGTCATCTAAGTTCAGAGGAGTTTGCCAACTTACTTTTTCAAATAGATGGGAATCTACATGGTAAGCATTCCAAATAACCTATGTACCTGTCAAAGAACTGAACAGTTTGTGATAAAATTTATCCCACCTTAAAAACAGTAAACCTGACTTGGCTAAAAGAAAGAGTGGTCCTTCACCGAAAAACGGACACAGCAGCAAATATGTTATGAACCAACTTCCTACTGAGATGATGATTTATTAATCTGTTACTCTGTTCTAGAGTTACAAGATGCAGTTCACTATCCTGTACAATTCCTTAACACCTTAAACCCTCCTGCAATTCCACCTCACAATCTCTGTTTAAATAAAAATTATATCTCCAGTAATGTTTTTGCACAATTTAATTCCTCTAAAAACCTGTAATGGCACACCGACTGCAGGTAAAATCCTTACACAGAAACTTTATTAAGCAACCATATTTATAGGTTGTGGTGTAGGAGAAACAATTTTTCTACCTACAATACATCTGAGTACCACTTCCAATTTAAAGGGCTGCAGTTTCCCATAAAAGTGGATTTAAGAAACAACTGTTACTCCCATGGCCAATTCTACGTTGCCCTGTTCACATGCAAGGTCTTCTGACAGTAAGGTAATATTGCATCCATATCGGAGAACAAAGAATATTGTTTATAAGGAAGTTTTATGAAAATAAGACATACAACACACAAGTGTGTACAAACACAGCACACATAGGTGTCGTTTGAAAACACGTCAAGAAACCCGAAGGACGTTGTTTGACCTCCTATTTCTATATAGAATTCTGATTAACCAGATTGAATGTCTCAAGATTCTTCATCAACTCCAATTTCATGTACTTTGTCACATAAGTCACCCCAAGCTGTTCTCAAAGCGTTTCTATCCGACAATTTAAACTTATTACAGCTCACTACCCTGTCTGATAAGGCTTGAAAATTATGTCTGTCTAATATGGATTTACTAAGAGATAATCACTCCTGAAACATTAAAAAAGAGGGCGCAAGATCTCATTTTTGAGTGAATATTGTTTATGGAGTTTATGATTTGGATTTAAATATTACCATTTTTTAGTTTCATTTATCTATATTGTTACTTTGAGGATAGTAGTGGCCATAATCTGAATTTATTATTGTTAAGTTTCTATTTTTATTTTCTGTTGAAACTCATATATTTTAATGTTGTGTCATTGTTATTGTTAAAAAAAGATTTGTTTGGAATATATATTATTGTTATAACTGTTAATACATTTACTTTTAACTGTTATCATTGTTATATTTTTATCTGTTCTTGCTTTTAGTTTGGGGCTTAACACGTTCAGTGCTGAGGACGCGTTTACGCGTCCTCGCTGTGCCTCGCGATGTGCTGAGGACGCGTTCACGCGTCCTTGGGTGCTCAGCCTGTTTCCCGCCCTTTTCCCGCCCAGCTGATTAATGAACAACAAATAACCTCATATGCTCATGTTCTTTGGGAGTTAACCTATACGTGAGTACGTTTCGTTTGCGATTCGGATGTGTATGTGGTGTTGTGTGTGATTAATTAAAATGAGTGGTGACAATCCTAATAATTGCCGTAATCCTGACAATTTAACCGTGAGTGAGATTGAAAGGCACGCGATTTACGAATCAGATTCTGATGTATTTAGTAGTGGTGACAGTTACAAGCCGAGTGATACAGAATCAAGTGATGAAGAATATAACTTCTCAGATGGTGAGGTTGATAGTTCATTGGTTGTAGACTGCACTTCAAACACACTTAGTAGTAATACATCGCCTGCATCCAGCACACCGGCGACGCCAGCTAGTCCTACTAGCAGTACTGCACTAAATAATATCACTACACCGGTGCCATTGCCTGTGTCCAGCATACCGCCGACACCAAGTACGAGTACTGCACTAAATGTGATACCAGCGCCACGCCCTGTTCACGGGAGACGAGTACCCCCGACCTGTGTTGCCTTGGAACGATATTCCACAGCTAAAAACCTTTCTTTTCAATGAACAAGTGGGGCTGAGAGTTCCAATTCCTGGTAACGAACCAATAGATTGGTTCTCTTTAATTATTGATGATCAGTTTCTAGAAGGTATTATTAGGGAGACAAATAGGTATGCAGAAGAAATTTTCCTGTCTGAAAATACTAGAGAAAAATCCCGGATTTGTCAGTGGAAGGACCTAAATTTGACAGAATTCAAAACATTCTTGGGTATTTTGTTTCATACTGGGTTTGTCCGAATGCCCAAACTCCAAGACTATTGGAGTACAGATAAACTGTTCCGCACATGTTTTTAGGGATTATATGAGCCGTGATAGATTTTTATTGATCCTCAGAGCTTTGCACATATCAGAAGATGACCAAAATGACAATGATAGGTTACATAAAATTAAACCTGCAGTTCAGTATCTCAATAACAAAATGAGCAATATTTACACACCTAGCAAGGAATTGTCATTAGACGAATCAATGGTTTTATATCGTGGCAGGCTTGTTTTCAAGCAATATATTAAAAATAAGCGCCACAAGTATGGTATAAAACTGTACATGCTCACGGAACCAAATGGCCTAGTTATAAGGTTTACAGTGTATGCCGGTGCCATGGATGTTTTATCAGGAGAAGGGCATGCTGAAAAGGTTGTCTTATTTTTGATGGATGACTATCTTGGTAGAGGTTACTCGATATATGCTGATAATTTCTATAATAGCATTTCCTTGACAAAAAAACTAATCGAGAAGAAAACCTACATCACGGGCACCCTACGTGCGGACAGAAAAGATGTTTCTCCTGAGGTTGTAAAAACCAAACTGAAGAAAGGTGAAACCATCGCTAAGTATTGTGATGGCATGATGGTAGGGAAGTGGAAGGATGTAAGGGATGTCGCCTACATAAGCAACCAGTATGAAAACGTCATGGAGGTCGCAGTGAATAGACGAGGAAAGGAGAAAGAAAAGCCATTACCAGTTATTGAATACAATAATTACATGAGTGGAATAGACCGAAAGGATCAGCTCATGAGTTATTATCCGTGCGAACGGAAAACCGTTCGCTGGTATAAGAAGATCATGATCCATATTCTCCAAATGGGAATAATAAATGCCCACATTCTCTACAATAAATATGTTATTGGAAAAAAACTAACATTGTTTGAGTTTAGACTGGCAATAATCAAAAGCCTTCTTGCATTTGGAGAAAATAACATTGCAGATAGAGAGGTTGGCGCTGAAGAAAGGGGAAGGCAACACGTACCAAGTAAACTACCAATAGGTGGCAATGGGAAACTGGCACGGAAAAAATGTAAAGTGTGTACACGTAATGGAATGCGTAAAGACACTTCTTATCAGTGCAAAGCATGTCCGGGTCAACCAGCGTTGTGCCTTCAAACATGCTTTGAAAACTACCACGCTTAGACAGTAGTGGGTTAGACGTGTAAATAGTGTAAATTATATATTTTTTTAAGTGTTAATTGTGGACTTTAGCAACATTCAGGAATGTAAATAAATGGTAAGTGTCCATCAAACAATTATTTGCATGTTTATTTTATAATATAGTAATATTTGTTGCTATAGGAACAAAGACGCGTAAATGCGTCCTCAGCACATCACATTTATATTTGATGCTATGTGCTGAGGACGCGTTTTTGCGTCCTTTTTATTTTTGTTGTTGTTTACATTGAAAAGTGTTATATTCTTCTTGACTGATGTTATAAACAATATTTTGAAGAGTAAAACATATGTAAGCAAATTTTTTTGGTTCAGCACAGGGCTTAGTGCAACAAAATCTAGTCAGCAGTGAACGTGTTAAAACAGATTTTTTTTGTCGTTTTGATACTTTTAGAATATGTTTCGTAATCTTCTATTTTTGGTATTGGATGTTACTACAAATCAATATTCTTAATCTAGCAGTATAGTATTATATAAATTCTTTCTTACTTATGATACACATGCCTATTAATTCTTCAGTCTTTGTTAAAATGGTGTATAGTGTAGACAACTACCCCGTAGCGAATCACCGGCAGTTAGCTAGTTATATATAAAACACGTTTGTATTTTAT